>JBAMJV010007179.1:0-81129 GCA_037951105.1 Echinarachnius parma
CATTTTGTGAATACAAATCATACCATAAATTCAAGTAAAAAAGACAACATGCATTTTTAATTGCATTGTTGCATAATGAACCAGTTAGGTTATATGTTGTAATGGAATGGCTGAATCATAAGACTTCCATTACAGAACCAATTAGGTTACATGTTGTTTGGAATGGCTGAACCATAAGACCTCCATTACAATTTCTTGTGAAAATATATGTTTTCCTTTTTAAATTTTATTTTGTGCAATACTCAATTAAATTTTATACGAACCATTTTGACAAAATACATGTGTATCACATGTACTACAGTCCACAAAATATTTTAATAAAAAATAAAGTTCTCTGTAACAAAAAGGAAAATAAAAAAATACAGCTGCATCAAGACAATATAAAAATGCAAGACGTTGTAGACCTATCAAATAAGAAGGTGATACTATTTTTTTTAGTAACAACTTTTTACAAACCCTCCCAAATCAAGACAAATTGTACTGTCATTATAAAAACAACATCATATTACACTAGAAATATGTCACTAACCTGTTCAAAATTCAAACATGAGATATCAATTTGCCATTTGTTAATTGACAAAATATTTTCAAGGTTCCATTTTTGCCACTTCATTCAAAATGCAGATTCATAAACACTGCGATTCTAGCTATCTCAGATGTGCGTAATAAAATAACAAAACTACAGATAGTGAAAATGAGCAATTTTACTGTATGGGTGCATTTTTCATGCCACGATTTAGTGATAAACATGATAAGCAATACACTAACAGGAACCAGGATGATCCGAGATCCCATTAACCACATATAAATTTTCTACTGAGATGGTTCAAAGATGGGATTTTTTTCCCTGTACTTATAATGTTATAAATAACAACAGTATCATCAGGCTATAAAGAAATAGATGTTCAATGAGAAAACATTCATGTGTCATACACATGTATGCATTGCACGTGCATAAAAGCTCTACTTTTAAAATGTGTGGGAATACGAACTTCAAACAAAATTGGTACAAATTTGAAATATTTACCATGATTTTCACATGATCGTCTAGGGATATTTTGACAATAGATACTACAGGTAAATACATGAAGCTTGAATACTCTTTTCAAGTCAAAACAATTTTGTTTAAACATTAGCTGAAAGGTACAAGGCTAAAAACTACTTGGTAGTACAACATACCATATGTAGCAAAATACCTGTATATCTGTTGTGCCGTCAACTTGAAATGTCATAGAAAATGTACCAAGGTGAAGATAAAAGGTTTCACAAACTGTAAAAATGCAAGGTTTTGTTGTCCCAATAAATGCATACTTTACACATTGCTCAAATGCAAACAACTTAAATGTGTATGTGCATATATGTCAGAATATGTGTGCGTATTTTGGTGCTTAACAAATCTATGCACATGGAAACTTGTTGCTTACGTTCTATTCTAGATTCCTTAACGCAGTCAAAGTTTAGGAAAAATTAGTCTAACAAACTCAATTTGAAATTGCATAAGCACATTCATCATCATAATACATGGTTATAAACATGTCCATGTATTGTATGGTTTCCTTGTTAATAAATGCTGCTAACTTGTAAAAATACCATAGAGACTTGTATTTTATCAATGTCATTTCTTCCATGGCCACAAGCAAAGTCCACATGAATTGTCATTGCATTACAATATCTGGGTAGTCCTAATGATAATGGCAGTAGGACCCACTGGCATGACCTATGGCAAGTTATTTGGCTCAGAGCGATTTATGTGAATAGATCATACCCCCTCAACAAACTTACAGATCTATGCTAATGGTTGGACAGATTTTTTGGAGGAATTGCATAATTTGTAAAACATTTGTGCTAAACTAGAACCAAGAAATATCCAGGAAATGGATGTTCAAAATGGTTCTAGCCATGATATACTCATTCACAAAAAGACTACTAACAAGACACAACACACAACATGTTTAAAATGTCGTTGCTTGATGTCCTAGTGTGTAACACATTTCACAGAAGTTGGTCTACATGTATTTGTAACTTACTAATCTAGAATATTTTTTTTTGTTTATAAAGATTTTCATTTTTTCTATCACAATTACAAATTTGCACTCACTTCCAGATTCCCCATAGATTTTAGCTTCAAAACCCATGGTTCATACTTCATACTCAATATTCAACTGACATTTATAGAAGAACATCTAGAAACTTTAAATTTGCACATATGAAAACAACTTTCATAAAAAAAGACCTTGCATACATGGAAGATTGTCATCACTAACCCAGCTTGCACCATGTTGAATTACACTGGGCAGAATCATTTCAACTTCAGTATAAACAAAGACAAACAGGGTGTTTCACAAAGATTTTAAGTTGAACTTGAATTCTAAGTTGTATTTAACATTATGGCAGGCCATTTGTAACCTTGAAATAACACATTTTAAATGCAAAATTGCAAATAGATGAGACCTTTCAAGAAATGTAACTCTAAGAACATGAAGTCTCCTTGAAAATAGCATTTTTTGATAAATTTTCACAAAGATAATAATTATGTTGTTTTTCAAAACATTTTCAGCTATTTACCATAAAAAATAATGGCTTTCCATAATTTGTATGTCCCCACTTAAAATGTAGGTTGAACTTAAAATCTTTGTTAAGCACTCCCAGATCTATTTCTATATATCTAAACTCGAACAGGATAAATAAGTTAGGACAAGAACATTCAAATAATGCCAAGGAAAATTGGCTGCATTGACAATAGCAATAATCCTCTGAATACTTCATTGGCAGAAGCATAGTAAAACCGACTTACACAATAAAATGGCTCACGGCCTCACGTTACTTTCAAATATTAGGAATACCCTTGTAAATTGTATAACCGGGTAGTAGTTTCAAAGTACCCTTGATTAAAGAAGGTTTAGCTAACACAGCATAGAACGCACCATAGTTTATTCCAGAATCACGCGACTGATTTATGCTCCTCTTTTTATAATGATGATCATCATCAAGTTCAGGTGGTGCTGTAGAGCGCTTCACAAAGAGCATGTCACGCAACTCTATCTCCTGCCAAGCGCATTGCACCCATCATTCGTTATTTGTATGTACCCGAAAGCACAAACACAACAACGAGACTCACTACAAAGAGTCTCAAAATCAGGCCTGCCTTCGGCAATCTGCTCTTGCCACCCAGCAGTATTGCTCCAACATCCATCTATTCTTGGCATCAGTGATCTTCCAGTGCATCATTTTGCACAGCTGGCATGCTGACAATCTTCAAAGTTGCCCTCTTAAAGAATGAGGTATTAACAACATTGCAACATGGTTCCAAATCACATTTTCCTTGAGCTATTATTGCATTTTTTTTTTAAATGCAGAGATCTGTAAACATTTTGACGGATGTAAACAAGTTCTGTATGGGGTAGACACTTGCATCACTGAAAATATGTCTAGCAACCAAGAATCCTTCTTCTTAGCCGCTAGTCAGCTGTCCTATCACATTCTGGACTGACAGCAAGCTGAGAAGTCATCATCATTTTGCTTGTTTGATTTCTCTGCGAATTATCTCCTCGTTCCACTGAACAATATAATCAACATAAATGAGCTCATCTTGGAGTAGACACTTGCATCACCATAATTAAGCCCAACGATCAGGACTAACATAACATGTTGTGCTCACAGCAGCCTCGGTTGTAATCATCCTTTTGTTTGAAGAGTTTGTATCCGCTGTAGAATATCTCCTCACTACACCGAACAATATAATCCACTTATCAACATTAATGAGCTTGTTTCTGGGTAGACACTTACATCACCCGACGATCATGACTAACATATCATTTTGCACTTACAGCAGCCTCAGTTGTAATTATCCTTTTGCTTTGAAGAGTTTGCATTCGTTGCAGATTATCATATACATTGTAAATCCACTGGACGAATTGATCAATGTTTTACAAGTTTTGTTTAGCGAGATGCTACAAGGAGTCTCAAGACTCCTTGGCCGCTAGTCAGCTGCCCCCATGTATCCTGGTCGGGCAGTGCGCTAAGGAATCGTCTTCGTACTCGAACAGTTTGTTTTCGACGCACAGCGTCTCGTCCGATGAGGGAGGGGCTAGCTGATGGGTGTTGAGGACCAGAGTTCTTTTGGTGGTGGTGGTGGTGGTAGGGGTGGTCTCCTCAGCTTGGTGAGCGTTCTCGTTTGGCAAGGGCTGGCTTTCGGTGCTGTCACTGGATCTAAAGTTCCATTGAAATTTGGTAAAGGCGAGAAAAATGATCAAATAAATACATTTGAACCTCATTATATAACACAGAGCTTTGGGACTATGCAAATCAACTTGTTATATCAGGTAACAAACCAAGAGCTTTGGGACCATGCAAATCAACTTGTTATATCAGGTAACAAACCAAGAGCTTTGGGACCATGCAAATCAACTTGTTATATCAGGTAACAAACCAAGAGCTTTGGGACCATGCAAATCAACTTGTTATATCAGGTAACAAACCAAGAGCTTTGGGACCATGCAAATCAACTTGTTATATCAGGTAACAAACCAAGAGCTTTGGGACCATGCAAATCAACTTGTTATATCAGGTAACAAACCAAGAGCTTTGGGACCATGCAAATCAACTTGTTATATCAGGTAACAAACCAAATGATGAAGAGCTGGGACAAGCCAAACATACCTTTTGTCATATCAGAATTGCATGTTTCAAATGTATTTCAAAATTATACTTATATAACTGTTAACATTTCTGATATGACAGTGAAGGTCATTTCAAAGCTTCATTATAACAGTCAATAGAATTTTAGTTGTCCGCCTAAAATTCTATGCAGTTGTTAAAACATATAATTATGCTACCGGAATAAAAATTCATGTAATAGCAAGGCTCTGAAATTGTAATTATTTCATGAAATATTCTTGCTGTCTCTAGAACAAACATTCAACTTTCCTGCAATTACAAGTCATGGTGAGGCCAGCAAAGTTGGGAAAATGTTATCATTTGATTTGAAGGGGGGAGAAGAAAGTGTAAACTCACTCATCAGTTTCAGCATCAGAGGCGAAGGACCCATCCAGGATGCTGTTCTCTGGGATGGGGGCAAGGTCAGAGGTCGCCTGAGCGCTGAACCGTAGCTGCCTGGCGGTGCGCGTCGACACAATCCAAGTGAGACGACTGAACGGCATGCGTGACACGGGGGATGCGTACACCTTGAGGCATTCGCTGACCTGATTTCGGCAGTTCACTAATTCATCGTCGTTCACCTGGTCAAACATGATAAACCATATTATAAATAAAAATGAGTAAAGAAATAGGGTTTCCCCGGGATTCTACCCCCGAGACCTCTGGGTTGCTAGACCGGTGCTCTACCAACTGAGCTAGAAAGCTCCTGTGCTGGATTTTCCCCCTTGAAATCCCTTCCTTCTTCCGTTTGGGTACAGTCCTCCAGCACGTTGTATCTACGTCCTTGAACCCCTTTCAACGCTCTGGTCAGTTTCCCTTCGTTTGAAATAACAACAAATATATACACCCGTTTGAGACTATTTGAATTCAGGGCTCCACAATAACTTTTTTCTCTACTAGCCCGTTCGGGCAAGTAAAATCATGCATTTTTACATTTTACTTGCCCCAATATAAAAATGACGTACGTCCTCTTCACGTATGAAATTAAACTGTTCTCTCGAGCTTGAGCTCAAAATGCCCCTAAATGTATTTGATTTAGATTTAGGAAAATAATTTTTCTTCTCCACATAGTGCTACATATATCAAATAATATATCTAGATCTTATCTGTGAGTGACACTCTCTTACCCTTTTCCCCTGTGTGCTTTATGTTTACAGTTCTATGTTTAGTTTTGTTACTTGTCATTTATGCCTAGATATAATTATAGGATCTAAATAAATGTAAAAGACGGCTGAAAACTGATTATCCGCTATAAAGGCAAGTGTAATCAAATGAGTCATAGTATATAGCTGAGCTGCCAGATTGGAAAGCTCGGCTAGATAAAGGATCTGCTAGGTCCAAAACAACCAAAAAAATACTTTTTTTTTCACGAGGGCGATTTTGAAAATTTTGAGAGAGAAAAACGCCCTCGTGAAATTATTCACGAGGGCTATTTTGGGGCTCACGGGGGATCTTTTTTTTTTTACATCGTTTTCACTGTTCAAGGGTCTAATAAATGATTATCAAGATGTGATCTATCCGATTATGCCATGTTTGGTACGTTTCTGGCGCTTTTCGATCATGCAAAAAGATGTAAAAAAAAAAATTAACGGGGGCGATTCCAAAGGTATCGGGGGCGAATCGCCCTTTGCCCCCGTGTATTTTTTTGGTTGGTCCAAAAGCTCTGCTCCATTTGACTTACCTGTGACACTCTCTGTATGTCCCACACTATCCTGATCCATCTGATATCATTGGGGTTGTGGACATCGCAGGAAGCGTTTGGGAGCTCATGGGTTAGCACAGCCAGTGCCAGCACCGACGGCTAGAGGGATAGGAAATAGATCAAGAATAACTTTAATCCTCATTCACTGAGTACACAATAAACAGTAATTGATCAGGAATAAATTAAATCGTCACTCATCCGCTATAAAATAAACAGTAAATAGATCAAGAATAACTTTAATCCTCATTCACTGAGTACACAATAAACAGTAATTGATCAAGAATAAATTAAATCGTCACTTATCCGCTATAAAATAAACAGTAAATAGATCAAGAATAACTTTAATCCTCAATTCCGCTATAAAATAAACAGTAAATAGATCAAGAATAACTTTAATCGTCAATTCCGCTATAAAATAAACAGTAAATAGATCAAGAATAACTTTAATCGTCAATTCCGCTACAAAATAAACAGTAAATAGATCAAGAATAAATTTAATCCTCATTCACTGAGAATACAATAAATAGCAAATAGATCAGAATGTCTCCAGCTAAAACTATAGTGAATACATCAAGAACATCACTCATTAAAGGGGCAGTTTCCCCACCATCTATTTACTTTTGATTAAATTCTCTACACATTAAAACTGAATTTCTTGCAAATACGTCCAACATTCGCCCTCTGGGCAAGGAAGGAGCATCATTCAAAGTCACTCGCTGTAGAGGCTAATCCTATTCACTCCATTTAAACTGGGTTCCAAATCTAGGTTGCGCCTCTCGGAGGGTAACAATAACGCGCGGTCCCTAACATCAAGAAGCATAGTTGATTGAATGCGTCTGTAAAAACCAAATAACCATCCAACCATCTCCAGTCAGACCGGGCTCTTACCTTATAAAGTGTTAGAGGGTAGCAGCAGAGGCAGGCTTCCAGTTTCTGTGTGCTGCTCTCCAGCTGGCTCGTCTGCATGGCAGTGTCATTACCCAGAATGCCTTGCACCACGCAGTAGGCATGGAAGAGTTTGAAGAAGCGATGGGTGGTGGGGGCCTGTAAGTCGTACTGCAATCGCTGCAGGATCAAGCGTTCCATGCGCAAGACGTCGTTGACGGAGCAACCACACTGGCTGATTCGTACAAGGTCCTCTGCACGGATGGATGTCTGAGTAGGAAAGAGAAAACGAGAAGGGGTAAATTTAAAGATCTATATGGGCAGATCTAAAAGAGAAAAGTTTGGGAGAGTTTGAAGAAGCGGTGGGTGGGTGGCTGACGGTCGTACTTCAATCGCTGCAGGATCAAGTGTTCCATGCGCAATACGTTGTTGACCAAGTAGCCACACTGGCTGATTCTCATTTCGTACCAAGTCCTCTGCACGGATGGACATACGAGTGTGTAAGAGAAATAGAGAATGGGTGAATTAAAAGATCTATTTAGGCAGATCTAAAAGAAAAAAATTTGTGAGAGTTTCAAGAGCCGGTGCATGGCTGAAGGTTGTACTGCAATCGCTGCAGGATCAAGCGATACATGTGCAATACGTCGTTGACAAAGCAACTGCACTGGCTGATTTGTATCAAGTGCTTTGCAGAAGTACGTAAAACATGCAGGAAAAATGGGACTTGAAACCATATGGCACTGAAAGGCGACAACACAATTTACTACACTTCCTTATCATAGGTTGAGAGTAAGAAGGGTTCTATATCACTTTTGTACTTCTGAGATAATCATGTTTGAAATTTGAAAGCCATGTCAGAACAAATGTAGCTCTCATTCATATTCATGGTATGTTCCCAAAATTTGACATAATTTTTATCCGAAAAGTGTGTATCACCTAGAGGGAGCTCCGACCTGCAATAGAGTACAGAAGCCATGACGTCATAAAAACACTTTTTTAGAATTGTCAAATTTGGACTTCATTTTCAGAAAGAGCATAATAAATAATGTCCAAATACCGAAAATCAAAGGAGTAGGTTACGTATTGGCTGAGATATGCCCATCCGAATGAATTTTACTTCAATGAGCAATCAGTGTTATAGTGCACTGGTTCCTAAATTTAGGAACCAGTGCACTATAACACTGATTGTCCATTGACAAAAAAAATCATTCGAATGGGCATATCTCAGCCAATATGTAACCTACTCCTTTGATTTTTGGTATTTGGACATTATTTGTTATGTTCTTTCTGAAAATGAAGTCCAAATTTGAAATTTCTTAAAAGAATATTTATGACATCATTTATGACATCACACTTCACCACTTTAACCAATTTAACCCAAAATCAACTTAACTCCCTTCTCACGTTCACCAAATGATATGAGTTTGCTTACCTCGGCTGGTTCCAGTGCTTTGATTGCTAGGTTGTAGCTTGACACTGCTATACACATTAAGTGATGAGGACGAGCCTGGAGTGTGCACAGGAAAGAAAAATACAAAAACACAATTTAAGAAATATTCAATAAATGAATAAATAAGTAAATAAATGAGTAAATAAATAAATAAATAAATAAATAAATAAACAAAAGTACATGTATATCTCACAAACAAACCACTGTACACATCATTGAGATAAAAGTTCAAACAGAAGTACTTGGATTAAGAAGCCATGTAACAAAACCATTTCCTTATTCTATTATGGAAGGTTAACCATTAGCTTCAAAGACCGACATCGTATAATAAATATTACTTTAACGCTCTTCTGAAACGAGAGTCGTATACAGCCTAGCTTTCTGAAACAACGTAATAAATGTATGTATGCAGGGCTCGACACTAGCACTTGCCAAAGTTGCCCTATTGCCCAGGGCAAGTCCAATTTCATAATGGTCTAGTTTGGTTGCCCGATCGGGCAACTCGATCGTAATTCATGTGTAAATCTTGAAGTATGCGGGCAAGTAGAATATTAAAAATTATGATTTTATTTGCCCAAACGGGCCAGTACAAAAAACAAATGTAGTGTGGACTGTGGAGGCTTGCTGTAGGCCTATGAGTGGTGGTACCCCTTTTCCAAACTTACTTTGACGACAGAGAGGAAACGGTCCATGGTGTTGACAGCCAGGAAGAATGTCTCTGGGCAGAGCTGGAAGAATCGGCTCAGGCTGCGCAGCCGGTCCACGATCACATCATGCATGTAGGGCACGATGCAGTCAGGATCCTGGTAGTAGAGAAGGCATGACACAAATAAGCATGAATGGGACTACATAAGAAAAAGGTAATGAGTTTTTAAATGTGGATTTAATTACTTAAACAAAATACAATTGCTTCATTTTGTATTAATTTAAAGTCAACCACAAGATGATGCATATAGGGCACAATGCAGTCAGGATCCTACATGTAGTAGTAGAGAAGGCATTCACACAAATAACTTACTATGCAGCTGACAGGGCTTAAAACTAACAATTGCCCAAGGCAAGTAAAAATTGATGTTGGGCAAATAAAATTTACAAAATAAGTTGTTTGGTTGCAACAATTCTGTTCAACTATGAGAGAAAACATATGTAATTCCTTACATGTAAATTTCCAAGCAGATTTTTTTGGGGGGCAAGTAAATTTTCTGTTGGGGCAAGTCAAATTTGTGATATTACTTGCCCAATCAAGCAACTTGATTTAAAAGTTAGTGTGGAGAAATAAAGGCATATTGCCTATTTGGTGGATTGACCACATTTTCATGAAATCGATTAAAGGGAGTTTTGGTTTGGATGGCGCTTCAAAAAATTGTTCACACGGCAGATGAAATCGATTGAGAAAGCACTAATTTTCAAAACAAAACAATGTTTCTCTGATTACACTCCATTCAGAAACGGCTAACAAATTAAATAAAAGTCACTGGTGTCAAACTTTATTTATGAAATCAATTCTATGAAATTAAATTTATGAACCCTATTTTTTATACCGATTCTGATCATCTATCTAATGGATGTTTAACGTTTCAAGCTTTTGTTTAAAAAGGGATATATATCTCTCATGAATGTATATATTTTTCTGAATAGCATCCTCTTGCATGAACAGTTGGTATTCAATTAGAATTAAAAACAGCGTTTTTAATTACACTAAACATAAAGACGTATTTCTCCTAGTATAAATTAATTTTCAATGATAACAAACAAGTTTTACTGTAAGTAACCATTAAAAATTAAGTTTGACAAAAACATTTTCTTCCCCTTTGTTTGTATTTTGAAAGTAAACGGTCCTGTAACCATGTTGTGCATGTTCTGCAGGACTCAAGAGGGTCCCAAGCTATTCATTGCAATGGTAAACATATGTCAGGCAAGCCAAACATTTGCCACCAAGCAGTTGCTATGTCTGCAATTTGTCAGCACCATTTACAAAACAATTACAAACATTACAAAAAGGGTTTTGGGGCTTGAATTTTTCCTGCACTGAAGCAAGTGGGACTAAAAAGTTGCAAGTTAAATCCAAATGAATACTGTACAGGGTCATTCCATGTCAAATCACCCAAAAAAAGTGAAAATTTTCATCGCACCCGCTCCGAATTTGCTAATATTTGGTATGTATGATATTTCAACCTTTTAAAGCTGAAATATTTAATTTTTAGCCCAATCCGCCCAACGGTTTTGGCGCTATGGTCAATTCTTATGGGGGAGTTTTGTAAGAAATGGGCATTGGCACCATTTTTCAAATGGCAATTGTCCGTTAACCGTTGGGTCAATTTATGTTGTGATGGTGTCATTGGACTGGGGATGTTATATGTAATCCATTTATGCCATTTTTTTTCATGCATGAGCGAGTTTGGATACGATAACCTTTGACCTTAGTCTTTGACCTTCCGTTTTACCTCGTGGATCAAATAATTTTGAGAATTTGTTTGGCTTAAATTTGTCTTGCTATAATTTCTACAACATATGAAAGAATTGGAGATATATTATTTCTTGTTTTTTCTACAGCCTTGTTTTAAGTTTGAAAATTTCATGTAAAATTGAATTATTTTAGACCTACACCCATGTCCAAGAATTCTATAGGGGTGTATTATGTATGAAAAAGACCTATTCAAAGTCATGATTATAGGCCTATTCACACCCTGGCTTACTGCAGTTAAATAGACCTGCTAATCCCCATACAATAGAAATCCAGACAAATGGCATCTATTGATGTTGCAATGATACCACATGTTTCTAACCTGACAAGGGCCCTGGGCAGAATCAATTGTGAGCCAGATCAAATGTTCTTAATGCACACATCTGATTGGTTGAAATGCAGAAAATGTCTCCCTCTGCAACAGGGCCTAGGTGTAGTTCTTAATACAATCTTTCAAGTTCAAGTTCAAAATGCAAACTTGTACATCAATCATGAAAGCAAATATCTACAGGTATCCCTTTTCAATGAATTTCATGTTTCTATGCACCATAAATTGCAATTGTTTGCAATAATATGCAATAGTTACATGATTTGCAATCTGTAAAAATTCAAACACAAAAAGTAACTACCCCATAGACAACTGCTCATAATTTCATAACCAATAATTGTTTCAAGATGTCATCTTACTACAATATTTCTACAGTTGTTTTGTACTAATGCTGTTATCCGATCCGGATCCGATCCGAGATCCCGGCGGTAATGGCTTCCGAGCCGATTCCGAGACGGATCCGAGAAATATTTTTTCTCGGTAGAAAATATCGGAAGATTTTGCCGACCCATTTTCTCCAGTGATAATTGAACATGTGTATGTTTGACAGTCCATTAAGTAGTGTAATTTAAATAAGAAATGGGGAAATCAATATTGTTTACTTTATGAGTGGTTATTTTGGAGAAATTCTTGGTTCGTCAGTTCGTTTTGCAGTCGAAAATTGAACAGGATGCGCGAAATTGCTAGTCATTTGAACGATGTTGTGGACGGATGTGCAATCAAAGTTACGCCGATACTCGAGGGGAGACGTCTGTTGGATGTCTGTATGATCGAGCTAATAAGCCAGTGCATTCAAAATGTGGCTCTGAATACGTTTTATTGTCATTTGCACATTTAAAAATGTTCTGATATTCTACTTACATGATTTCTTGGCGTTTGATAGCTGGGCGGAAACAAAAATATGCCCCTAAACAATGAAAACAATTGCGCAAAATATCGATAAAAAATTACTACACCGCTCCCGTTTGCTTGTATAATTGCGTGTGCAGATATAGATCCGCCGCGGGGAATTCCCCAATTTTCGGCGGATGGATCTCGGATGGATCTCGCGTAAGAAAAAACGTTCACCATAACACACGCAAAGTAATACGACCAAATTAACGCCTAATAACTTGTTGCATGTGCATGCAAGCTATAGCTAGCTAACTCATTGGAGTTCTCTCGAGGCCTAGCCGTCCGTAATCCGATTTTTTTCTTTGGAAATATATCGATAATTCAGCAGTTTTGTCTTTGATTTGGGGGGTTATTTTGTATTCTGTTCGGCTTTCAGATGCCATGTTATCATGTAAGTAGATTACCAGAATTGTGTGGTTCCCTAAAAGGGTAATTAAATAGCCGATTTTTGAGGGCAGTGGCCCGGCAGTGGCTCACAAGCGCGGTTTTCCATGCGATTGGCGGGTTGAGTTTCTGTGAAACGTGTGGTGCGATGCCGAACAAACCATCGAAAAAATACTTTTCTTGCGAAACTCTGAATAATCTGAATATTATTTTTCCGTAAAAATTGATATGTACATGCCTCGAAACGTCATTATTATTAATATTTTTGCCATATAAAACAAGAAAGATGAGTCTACAACGCTGCATTTTTTCAGAGCAAATTGCAATATTTTTTTTCTCCGAGATCCGATCCGATCCGAGATCTCGTTAGCGATATAGAATTCTAACGATCCGAGAACGGGCCGGGATTTTTTGTTTACCTAACAGCGTTATTTTGTACATTATGTGTGGAAATGAGTGATGGCTGAATGAGCACAGATTAAAGACAAATGACCCAATTTCAATAGTCACAAGAACTTGCACATGCCTGTCCATTTTTTGTGAAACAGCACATACGTATGGCTTAATGCATCATTAATGGTTTGTGAAACAATGCCGTTTGATTTTCACACAAAACAACTGTATATTTATTGTGGTAAAATGACATATTGAAACAATTATTGGTTATGAAATTATGAGCAGTTGTCTAGGGGGTAGTTACTTTTTGTGTTCAGTTTAGTTGGAAAGAATCAGGTTTGAATTTTTACAGATTGCAAATCATGTAACTTAATTGCATAAAATGTTGCATAGAAACATGAAATTCATTGAAAAGGGATACCTGTAGATATTTGCTTTCATGATTGATGTACAAGTTTGCATTTTGAACTTGAACTTGAAAGATTGTATTAAGAACTACACCTAGGCACTGTTGCAGAGGGAGACATTTTCTGCATTTCAACCAATCAGATGTGTGCATTAAGAACATTTGATCTGGCTCACAATTGATTCTGCCCAGGGCCCTTGTCAGGTTAGAAACATGTGGTATCATTGCAACATCAATAGATGCCATTTGTCTGGATTTCTATTGTATGGGGATTAGCAGGTCTATTTAACTGTGGTAAGCCAGGGTGTGAATAGGCCTCTAATCATGACTTTGAATAGGTCTTTTTCATACATAATACACCCCTATAGAATTCTTGGACATGGGTGTAGGTCTAAAATAATTCAATTTTACATGAAATTTTCAAACTTAAAACAAGGCTGTAGAAAAAACAAGAAATAATATATCTCCAATTCTTTCATATGTTGTAGAAATTATATCAAGACAACATTTAAGCCAAAAAAATTCTCAAAATTATTTGATCCACGAGGTAAAACGGAAGGTCAAAGACTAAGGTCAAAGGTTATCGTATCCAAACTCGCTCATGCATGAAAACAAATGGCATAAATGGATTGCATATAACATCCCCAGTCCAATGACACCATCACAACATAAATTGACCCAACGGTTAACGGACAATTGCCATTTGAAAAATGGTGCCAACGCCCATTTCTTACAAAACTCCCCCATAAGAATCGACCATAGCGCCAAAACCGTTGGGCAGATTGGGCTAAAAATTAAATATTTGAGCTTTAAAAGGTTGAAATATCATACATAACAAATATTAGCAAATTCGGAGGGGGTGCGAGGAAATCCATTGGGTGATTTGACATGGAATGACCCTACAGTGAAACATGTGTATAGTGACCACCTTTAAAGGGATCTAGTAACTTTGTTGACATGTGCAAAAAGTGATGAATGGTTGATGCAATGTATATTGTTGTTATCTCATATGTCCACAGGGTATTGTGTGAAAATTTCAAGTCAAATGGACATTGTATGGCCAAGTAATGAGCAAAAATGCAAAGTGATATTCAGTAACTCACTGCACTCACTTTGTACACGGAAGAAAAACTCGCCCAGAGTATACTTCAATCATACATATCTTTGTAACGAAAGGGAAATTTGAAAAACCGAAGCCTGTCCCGTGATTTTATTGTTAATACGAATACAACAAGGTATAAGGGAACCGCTAGAATTAAAATTTTATTTTGAGGATTTGGACAATGGTACTTAGTCCCTTTAAGGGAAATGAGAAAAGTAGCCACTGTAGACAGGTGTCAGGTGACCTCTACAGAAAGGGTCCACAACGCTGATATTCTCTGCAGGGGATCACTTTTGGTGGCCACTATCAATATGCAGGTTAGCTGAGCACTATTATATTAGATCTGAAGAATTTATCAAAATGTTTGCCTCCACGGTTACTCACTTCTTGCTCTTGGGTCATGTACTCCAGGTAAGGCTGGTAGAAGTCCTCTGTCTCTACGGCAACCTGCATCATCTTGAGGAGATGGGTCTTTGCATCCATGGTCGGCGTCTCTTGGTGACCTTCCTCCATGATTTGATCTGATCAGGGAAGACTGGCTGGAAAATGGGGCATACGGAAAAGAAAACAAAATAAAGTGATCCATAAGATATTTCCAAAAGTGATTTGAGATTTCAATCCTTCCAATTCTTAACTAATCATGTAAGATTCTTCTGAATGATATGTCAGGGCTCGACACTCGCACTGGCCTGCTGGCAGTGAAATTGCACTTCGGGCCAGCAAAAATGTATAAAAGTCATATTTCGGTGGCCCGATTGGGCAAGCAGATTTTCAACCCGACATTGAAAAAATGAGAAAAATCTTGTTTTCTTCCATGTAATGCTTCATCTACAATCACAGGTTTGCTCAGGAAAGGGTTATATTTCGAATAGTAAAAAATTTACTTATGAAATAAAATTTTCGGGCCACCAGAAAAGGGGAAGAAATTATTTCACTGGCCCGACCGGGCAACTGACAAAAAAAGTAAGTGTGCAGCCCTGGATATGTGAAAGTCACATAGAAAAGGAACAGTTTACCTACAGTAGTAAGTGAAACTGAAAATTAATGTGAGACAAGTATCACCTACTCCGCTACTCCCCATTGATTTTGACGACAATCGAAAAGTGTTCCTGGAACTCTTTTCATACAACCATTATAAATCAAGTTTCCATAATAAGGGTGACAACTGAAAATTCCAAACCCATTTCGTGCTTCTGTTACTATTTAAGCCAAACAACAAGTAATACGAGAAGTGTGAAAGTTTCAAGTGATTTCACTTGAATTTGATGGATGACTTATAATACGAATATATTATCCTTCAGTTTAAAAAAACTGTGAATTTGGTCCGTTTTTGTTTAAACTGGAATCTGGTGGCCCGAAACACAGGAAAAAATAGAACATTCCCTTATATTTGGTTGCCCAATCAGGCCATAACGATGACATTTGGTGGCCCAGGGCAAAGCTATTTATTTGTACTTAGTGGTTCAGGGCCAGTGCAGTGGACCTGGGCTGTGGCATGACAGAGAGTGAGACTGAGTGCTACAAGTAATTTTGAGCACTGGGTTAATACCAGTAGAGGTGCTCGTCCACAAATGCAGATCGTCTGCTAAAAAAGGGATATCCTTGAAAGTGAGGATAGATCATATTTTTGATCAGCAAATGTCCTCATTTTTAAATGTTGTGGACATTTCGCTTTCTTTTATTTAGTAAAAACCTGTGTGCTAGCCTAAAGTGAATTATAGTCTTGCGACCTTTCCTCTGCCATCAGCAATGGAATGGTAGCTGAGTGATTCAGTGTGATTGGGTAATTTTTCTTGCTATTTGGCAATGCAGATGTCACTATTATGAGCCTAGAGGCTAGAGATAGGGTTAGACAACCCCCAAATAATTATGTCTATTATTATGACAAGCGCCACTGCTGGTTAAAGGGGACCACCAGGCAAAGGACAACACATTATTATATGTTTTGGTACCGTTTTGTGATATCAAATAGATACCCAACATTTTGCAAATGGTTGTGTAATTCATAAACAAAGCAATTAATTTCCACCACTTACGGAACCACGGCTATCTCGTGGTTCCACACGGGCAAGGCATTTGCGAGTGCGCCAATGCAATTCACGCGTACGTCAATAGAATCCCGGATGATTCCTTCTCTCTGCACAGAGCACCGCTGGATCTGCTCGCATAATAGTCTGCGCATTCAGACCGCATGACCGCATGGCTGAGAATGGTGATGCGTTTTCCAATTATATATTTGTTTCTGAAAACATATTTTTGTGAACTTATTGAAGGAATGGAATACTAAATATGTTACCTTTCTATAAAAAGATTATTATTTTTGGGTGGTGGTACCCTTTAAGTCAGAAAATGCAGAACGACCTGGAGCTAGTCGTTGTTGATTGTTAAGTTTTCTATTGAAGAAACATTTGAGCAATGACATCAATTTCATGTTAAATTCTTTGTCACCATCTGATCATCAGATCACATTTTGTCATTCACCATGTTCACAGTCACAACTCAGTCTCAGATCAGTCACACTTTCACTGCCCTAATGTTATGAACATCAGTAACATTGCATGCAGCAACATAAAAGAGGCCATGAAAACGATAGATTTGTTGATCTAGCACTACCAGCAACACAGCACAGCTCAGTTACAGGCTTACACTCAAGTTACAGCATGCACCAATGAATGTCTTTCATTGTCATCTGGTCATACTGTCAGACACGAGTTATCGAGTTGAGTCGACCATACCTATGCAATGACAACACAGACACAGTCGACAGATGATCGATTGCTCAGCCTCTGAAAATCTTATCAATATCTACCCTGACGAAGGGTAGCAGATGCGCCCGAAACGTTGTACGTTCTTTCGTTCGTTTACTTCGCGAGACAAGTGATTATTCTGTATATTATCGTTATAGTTCATCTGCGATGAATAACATCTTTCGTAATAATATCATTATTGTTCACCAACTGACCTAACTGTGATCAGCGCCGTCCGTAGGACGGCGCTGTGAAGACGAAACGTTAAAAAATTTGTAGGAAATTTGCCGACGGGTGGTTTCAAGAACTTTCCATCTATTATTATTATTATTTTTTTAGTTCTAGACATTAATTAAACATTCAACCTACCTTGCTTGCTATTTAAATTGTTGCAAAAGAATGATAACTTAGCTCAAATTGATGATGATGATGATGATGACTATTATTTCCTTCGTCTTTGTTCGCTGCATGCAATGTCAGGTGACCGAAAACTCGTCGGCAATGCATAGCGCATGCGCGGGGCGATCGGTTGATCGGGTACAGGGGGTGCATGATTGCCGACAAGTTTTTGATCACCTGATATTGCTTGCAGCGAACAAATTCGGATACCATTTTCGTCACTTCTGTAATCTTGCCAGTTTTATAGTAAATTTCAGGATAAATCAAACGAATGGAGCATCAGACGTTTTTCAATTTGGATCATTGATGTCCGTGCATAACATAATTCGTAAGTATGAACCGAGATATGTTATTTAAAGTATGATATATATATATTTGTTATAAGTGTGTTTGCCGTTAAAGCCTATCAAGACTCAAGTGTTACCATCACGGTATACACACCTCAGTATGCCAGGCGCCGTACTACGTACGGCGCCTGGTTAGGTTACAACTGACCATGGGCATCGTCCATGCTGACCGAGTGTATGATGGGGGCATCGAAGTTCGCACACATAACTTTTAATGCAACATTTTGGAATGAAATATTCTGATGACATGTTTATCATGATTCTCATTTTCGTTTTGAGATTGCGCAGAATCAGTGACAGTGTATTCGATCTAAGTATTTCGGTCCAGTTTTTCGAAACCCTTTCATTTTAATCGGTAAAAAAAAGGGGCATCGAAGGTCGCCCGCAAATTTTCCCATTCATTCATTTTTTGCAGCCGTTGTACATGCTTTCTTTTTTTGCATTTTACAGCAAAGTTTACAGACAGGCATTTTCACAATTTCAAACACGCGCAAAGCCAATAGGAAATTAACTGCGCGAACTTACAATCATTAGATGGCCCTGACCATACTAATTAATAAATTAGTGTTGTCTGTTGACTTGAAATATTATTGCAACTCTAAATTGGTAAAACTAAAACTCAAGTTAAAGTAAAACTAGATCAGGGCCCCGTTGGCGTTGCCATGCCTATGGGCATGCCATGGTTGCAGAAAGAGATACAATCGATTGCAAGCGCAAGTAATTTACGATTAATTGACTATGACATGTCAACTGATGTAAGTCTGATCACGTGTTCTACATGCAGAAATCTGATTGGTTGAAACTCCAAATTTTCTGACTTACGATCAATTGTAACCCGACAATCGATTATATCTCTGATCTCTTTCTGCAACGCCAACGGGCAACGGGCCCCTTTTCATTTTCAAATTCAAGTCGTGGTTTGTTGACATCTTTGACTTTGATTTTGAAACTAGAACTAGAAGTAGAATAGATCATTAAAAAACAATGCTAGGCCAAAAAATAGCTTCATAAACTGGACCAGGTCCATGAATGATAGACTAGTAGTCAAGCCCAAAACTAAAACTAAAAGGCAAAGCCAAAGGCCGCCTACGCTTTTGCGAAGCCATACCCCGATACCCGTCGCTTCCGCTCCGCAGCGCGGCAGCTCACCTCAAGCCGCGGTCGTGCCGTTGGCGTTTGCATGCATATACAGCGAGTCGTTGATCTTTCCCCACCTTCATCACTGAAATATGGGTGGGACTGAACAAAATAATTGTGACGAGAAAATCATAACAAATCATAAGAGTTAACTATTTGATTCAGCTGAAATTTACACAACATAATATTAGATAGAGTATCATACTTACGATGTACACAATGTTAGATTATCGGATGCATTTGAACAGATTTCGTAGTAGTTTTTATGTCACTCTAAATTCCACCGTGAATCGTTGACTCAGCTGTCAAATTTTTCGTAGCGTATATTTTGGCGCGGCGCGCGATTACTCACCCAAATTTAGCCAAACAAAGGAGACTTCAAGAAAACGAGTTTTTCATATCAACCGCATTTAGAGTCACAGAGTGATCGTAGACCGAGTTCGTGGCTAGGACTGGCTGCTCTTGAGATCAATCATCACCAAATTAATCATAATCATAGATGATAGGGGCACATTTTCTCAGGAGGCTGAGGTCTCTTGCCAAAATAATTATCCTTCCCGTTTTCATCTGACAAGCAAGAAAAAAAAAGTCTTCTCCTTCGTTGATGCGTAACAATCGGTAATGTTTCTTGACGGTTTAGTAAAAAAAAATAACCGTGACGACTTTGCCTAAATATGACGTTAATTATTTTCCTAAACTGACATGATTTTGCCCGAATGTATTGCCCGAATCCCGCCCCCCCGCCCCCCCCCCCCCCCACTCAGTATTATTTAGGGTACGCGTATGCTCGTTCCCTCCCTTTGCCGCACCCCCTATCTCAGGACTGCCAAAATGTCTGAACCCCCCTTTCGCGGGCTTTTCGCAGGGTTTTCCTGCCTGGAGAACCCCCTAAATTACACTGCTCGAATGTCATCGGACATGAGTTTGCCCGAATATGACATTATTTTGCCTGAATATGACATTGATTTGCCCGAGTAAGTGGATAAACCCGAATATGACATTGATTTGCCCGAGTAAGTGGATAAGCCCGAATAATGACATTGATTTGCCCGAGTAAGTGGATAAGCCCGAATATGACATTGATTTGCTCGAGTGGATAAGCCCTACATGACTTTATTCACCCGAATGGTTGACTAATAAAGTTTAGGAAAGACCAAAACTATGATTATGGTCTCTTTGATCCTAAAAGAAAAGTACAAAATGCACATTTTGAAATAATAATAATAATATATTCGATTTATATAGCGCCTAATATAAAATTATCTCTAGGCGCTTTACAAATTGTTTCACTTTACAATGGTTATCTTATTCTAAAATTAATGATTTACAAAAGGCGAAGAAAATTAACTACATAGGCGTAATTCATTAAAATAAAAGCCTAATAACAAATCGATTAAACACTGACTTCTACAGATTACATAATTTACATATTAAAGAGATGGGTTTTCAGTGCACTTTTATATAATTCAAAGGAGGTCATGGATCGAATGTGCATGGGTGCAGTGACGCTGAGTGACCGGTTTCCATGCATAGTGCTGTGTTTTGAATTAGAATACATTATGTTAAAAAATTATATAAGTATGTGATGGTGTGATATTAAATTCGCAATTGTATATATTGCCGGCCAAGCCTCCACGGTTTTCCTAACTGGCCATTTCGGGCAAGTAAAATCATACCTTTTCACATTTTGGCTTGCCCGAACATCAGAAAGTGTACTTGCCTGCTTACTTCTAGATGAGATATAAACCTAACAAATTACATTATATGCTCTCATATTTGACCAATAATTTAGATGCCCAATAATAGGGCAACATGCAAGCTAGGCCATTTATGCAATTTTACTTGCCCCGCGGGCAATAGGGCAAGTGCTATGTCGAGCCTGGAATGATTATATTCTGTACATATTTAGCTGTGTTTTTAGAGTGTATACTATACATAAATTATATAAATAATGTACATAATCGTTCTATAGGTTGTATACACGGCGCAAATTCAATAATAAGACTCGCTGGCAGCCTTCAGGGAAGCATTTCCCGCTCTCATTATATAGGCCAAGACTCCGACACGCAATTAGTTTATTTGTAATTTTTTGCCATGTTTGTTTTGTTAAATTCGTTCGGCTCGGCGTTATATCCGGACTTATGGTTCATGCTGAGTAGCCTACCGACATATAAGCAAAAGTTATACAACATCAAAAGTTCGGTAAAACGGGGGTAAAACCAATATTTGGCAAATTTGTATTTGCGCAACTGTTTTGACCAATAAAATAATGATTTCACTTATGATAGTAGCATAGTTTCACTAATTCGTAGCCAAATGCATGATAAAGTATAATTTCAAAACACACCTATGAATTATTTGCCCTTATCATATGAAAGGTAATAATGATTAATAAAATACTTAATTATTCTTAATAATCTTATAATTATGCTACTCTTGGATATAATAAACAAACTTATATGAATGGTTGTAATGATGAATAAAATACACTTTAATTATGAGATATAAAATGAAATATAAACTGTAGGTTAATTATTATTAATGATACACACATTGTTTAGTTGTTGTTGTTGTTGATTGAATAATATTATAATTATGCTCCTTAACTTCTTGGATAAAAATCAAATAAACGAAGGTTTAAATGATTAATGAAATAAAAGTGAATAAGACTTTGTTTGATATCATATATATTATAAAAGTATCTTGTAATGTTTGTATGTGTTATGTATTTGTGAACTATTCCAGTTATTGTTTATTGGTATTATCCTGTTCATCCTGCCAATTGCAGAATGCGAATTTATGTTTAACTTCTACCACCCTTCTTTGTAACATTTGAATAAAGTTACTATAATAACATCGGCTAGATGCAGGGTGGTCCCAAACCATGTTGTAATCGCATTCGCGTGGAAGATAGTGGCTGTGTTTTGTTTGTGTCGCGTCGGTCGAGTGCGATTTGTTACTACAGCATACACCCAGCATACACCCGGTACCCCATTCATTGTGAGTACACATAATATTAATGAAGCCGTACTTTGGATAGAAGCCAAACTAAATAGAATCGGGGCAGTTTTAATTGGATGGCGTACCTGTATGAAACCATTCGTGGTTTTAAAGACAAGGAATGTGAATTGCCTACACTATAATACAGCCTTATGTTAAAAAAAAGCTAAAGTATTAGTTAGCAAAATCCAACTCGCTATGGATTCTCCTTTAATATTATGACGTCATACTATACAGGGTGGCCCAAACAAAACGGAACGGGGCACTTCCCAAAATAAAGTAACAAAATGAACATGTCCATCAGCTAGGGTGTCCTTTCCAATGAACAACGATGCCAAGAAAAGTAACTTGGGACGTGTAGTTTTTGTTTTAAGCCCCTTTGAGTGAAACCATGTCAGGTTCCTATTTTTGTCAATTTTTACCAAGTCAGTGTCAAGGTTTCAAGGTTTCATTTTATTTCTTCCTTTCACATTTGAACATGACATAATACAACAAAACAACATGAGAACATTTTTTTGTTTAAAGCTTCACATTCAATCAATATGCAATCTAAAAAACAAACACAAGTTATGAAAGAAAGAGGAGACCTTAGAGAAGCTAAGCTTGTATAAGAAAGGTCCCCCAGAATAAAATACATAAATGAATCACTTTTTTATAAGTTTCAAAGTATCTAAACTATGAACGATTAAACATTGGAAAAATATTTACAAAAGGGATAGCTTGAATATTGAAAAGGAGAGGAGGTAGGATAGAGAAGGAAAAGAGCAATATGGAACAAGACAAACAAAACAGACAGAGAAAAGCAGAGAAAGAAAATGAGTGTTAAGAGAAGAAAAATAGGAGAGAGAGAGAATGTGGTCAGCAAAACATTTACAACATTATTTTTACTGAACATACGAAAAAAAAAAAAAAAAAAACAATGCGTGTTATCAATACATTTTTTTAAGAATAAATGATTACTTAATATAATTTCTAGTGATATCACTTTCACGTTAATTTTCGACATAGTTACTCAATAAATGTCTGATAAATGAGACTTACTGCCCGTCATACTATTGACCAATTAATATGGCTATGCCCATTATCTCGGCAGCACTCGGCACACAGTTGAATGCACACTAACAATGCCGCGCGGTATACTCGCGTGTTCAGTGGTATGTCGGGCAGTAAGTCTCATTTATCAGGCACTGACTTGGTAAAAATTTTCAAAATAGGGAACCTGACATGGTGTTCTAGTTCTAGTTCTAGTTCTAGTTCTAGTTCTAGTTCTAGTTCTATGGTAATACTCATCAACGCCTGTTCAGCATCTAGATGAGGGAAAAGCATAGAGTTGTTATATATACAGCTCTATGCGGTACAGTTCCTGTAAAGGGAACTAAATTGTTTCAACAGCCACCTTGAACTGCTCCAAAGAAGGCAGTTCGACGATGTTCTGAGGTAGCTCGTCCCAGTCCTTTAGTGTCCTGGGGAAATAACTAAATTTGTAAGTGTCCATTGAAGAGCCTAGTCTCATATATCGTTGTTGTTGACTCCTCCTTGTAGTTCGCTCCCTCGGTTTGATGTAATCCGGTATTGGAATCGCAATGTTGTTATTTGCTATCTTGTAGAACATTGACAATCGTGCCCGTTTTCTTCTTTCTTCAAGAGTATGGAGATTAAGTTGTTCTCGCATGGATGTTACACTGGCATCACGCTGGTAGTTTCCACAAATGAAACGAAGTGCACGTCTTTGGATCTTCTCTAGTTGGTCTATCTGGTTCTGCTTGTTGGGGTCCCATACTACCGAAGCATACTCTAGCTGGGACCGTACGAGAGAGATGTATGCCAGTTTTTTCACTTCTGTTGGACATTGTCTTCCAAGATTTCTCCGAATGAATCCAAGGGTCCTCGAGGCCTTGTTTGTGACCGCATCTACATGAGATTTCACAGCGCCCTAAAACAAAAACTACACGACCAAAATGACTGTTCTTGGTATCATTTTTCATTGGAAAAGACACTCTATCATATTATGGACATAATTATTTTGTTACTTTATTTTGGGAAGTGCCCCGTTGCGTTTTTTGGGGGGGGCCACCCAGTATAGTGGGTGTCTTCGTGAAACAACCCTCGAAACATTGGCTGATGTGTCGGACTACCAAAGATGCATAGCCAATATTAGGCTATGTGCATCAAAGTGTTTCATTTGCCACCCACATACGCCGGCCTGCTAGGATGTTCATAAGATATATATATGCCCTAAAAAGAAATTGTTGCAGTAACCATTATGATAAATGGTGTATCATCTGTTCATGATCTACTAAAAATTCCACCTCAGAAACGTGATGTTTGCTATAAAAATGTAGTGAATATTAAAGGGATCTATAGTAACTTTGTTGACAAGTGCAAAAAGTGATGCGTGGTCACAAAATGTGTATTAGTGTGATCTGATATGTCCAGAAAGTGAAATGTTCAAATTAATTGAATGCCTTGTATATTTGGCCAATAAATAAGCAAAAATGCAAAGTGACATTCACTTATCTCATTGCACTTATTTATACACGGCTGAAAAATTCCCGTAGATAATTTCATATCTGAACACTTCAATCGTAAGTATATAGTTTAGTTTTGGTAAAGAGAGTACAGTAGTTTGGTCAAACTGAATTTTATAGATAGATAGATAGATAGATAGATATCGGTTTTGATTGAACACATAATAAACAAGACTGTAGTCCGAGGACTAAAGTGCCTTGCGTACAACACAAATATACATTCATGAATAAATATATTACAACACAATACAAATATTACTTAACATCAAATTACAACAAATCTGAGCCAAACCTGCAACAAACTGATAATAATAACTCCACCATGCTCGAAAGGAATATAAAATTACAAAAGACTAAGTAAAAAAAGACTGTTATCATTCAAAAAGAGTAAACTCAAAAGGGAGCTCTCTAAAAACTCATTGGTTTCAACCATTTTAAATAAAATATTGTGCATGTGATGTTTTGTTGAAATAGTGATTAGATAGAGAGATAATCAACAACTATTTAAAAACCTCTTTCGTAAATTTTTGAAAAGAGGAAGCATTTTTTTTTTTTTTCAACGACTGGTTCAATTATCGAATATTTGTGGGGCCCCATAATTATTACAAATGGTTATGTTTATGGATATTTCAGCCATTTCTGAACCGATTTCATAAAATAAAGTTTATTCTGTCATAAAAATTGTATGCTCTTTCAAATTTGACACTCCGTTTTTCATTATCTCACAACAAAATTATTATGTGTAACGCCCTTTATACCAAAACTCAATTTGAAAAACCGAAACCTGTCACATGCTTTTACGACGAATACAACAAGGTATGAGGGAACCGCAAGAATTCCAATTGGATTTTGAACAATGTTACTAAGTCCCTTTAAAGGGTTTCTAAATTTACTTTATGATCTAAATTATCTTAACCATGAAAATAAATCGATGAAAGGATTATATCAACAGATGTGGCTCATATATTTCTATAAGGAAAATATATTATGTGACGTGGCAAGATCACAAACCATAACTATAACCTAACATGAGTTATACACATCACTGATGCGGTATAATTGTGACCGGCTAACCGGCACTTGTCGGTAATTCACGTTTTGAAGAAATGGGCATTCTAAGTTCACACAGGGGCGTAGACAACGGGGGGGATGAGGGGGATGCATCCCCCCCCCAGCTCACAAGGTGGGGGGGATGCCATGTACAATCATCCCCCCCAGGTTATAGGGAAGGATATAATATTTTTTGTGTGTATCTGTATACGATTGGGGAAAGAACATTAGTTGTATGAGCAAAGACCTGTTAATTCTACCGTTAAAAAAGTAATTTGTACATCCACATTCCTTTTTCGCTGCGCGATACGCGCGCGACCAGATAATCTCAGTTTGTTGTGTAATTTGCGTATGGTCAGGGGTGAGTATTTATTTTCTGTATACCGGGCCACGTAGCTCCAGTTTAGGCTGGCATTGCTCTGGCTACTTGTGTGGTGTGGTTCAAGTATATAAATGCAAAATCTTCTCCGTGGGAGGGGATCCCCCCTTCCAAACCCTCCATATTTGACCCTGCCCCAGCCCTCGGTAGCTTCACCCCTCGGGACTCATTCTTGGCGATAGGGTAAGTTGTCGGATCATATAATGCGGCATAATGGTTAAGTTAGAACTGTGTATGATGCTCCATATAAATACAATATTTGTGTTGGGGTCCATATTTGTCAACTATTTGTTTTCTCCGTGAAAATGTATTTAACATTTCTGGTCGATCAAATCATGACACCCTTTCCCAGATACAGTCAATGTAGAGCCCGAATTTCCTCTCTTGGTAAGCACCAGATTGCACTATTTCAAGTCCAAAAATGCAAAATCTCCCTTGCATGGGAGCCCTCCCGCCGCTCAGTCACTTCGCTCCCTGTGTTGAGGTGCATATCAGTGACAGATCTACGGGGGGGGGGGGGGGGGGGGGGGGGGGGGGGTTCAAAATAGCAAAAAAAAAATCGCCGCTTCCTATCTAGGTAAGCACCAGAATGCACAATTTCAAGTCCAAAAATGCAAAATCTCTCTAGCGTAGGAGGGGGACACACCCTCCCCCCCCCCCCCCGCATAGTCACTTCTCTCCCACAGTGGCGGATCTACGGGGGGGGGGGGGGGGGTTAGGGGGTTTAACCCCCCCCCCCCCCTTGGGCTGCCAAAAAACGCAAAAAACGCAAAAAATGCCAAAAAATTTCGCCGCTTCGCGGCTTGGGCTACCAACAACGCTCAAAATGTCAAAATTTTTCCCCGCTTCGCGGCTAGGGCTGCCAAAAAACTCCAAAAACGCCCCACTGAGACGACTTTCAAGCAATTGTCTTGGTCTCGAAAAATTGGTCTTGGTCCGGTGAACGGCAAATCATCCCCCCAGGTGTAAGAACCTGTCTACGCCACTGAGTTCACACAATGTGTGTAAAAGACCTATGATTGTAAAATTGAAACAATCATATCTTCGTTAAATATTGACCAATTAGTTACAACAAAGCATCAAATGAAAATGAATTAGATATATAAACATGTATAATTGGTAATTGAATGTATAATAATGGAAGGTGGGATAGTAGGCTATCGGCCTATCGTGTAATAACTAATTATGGTAAGTCATTATTTTGAAAAAATATACACAATTTATCCGCCATCTATTTACAGGAAATTTGATATTATTAGTTGCTTATGATTATGAATGTGTTATTACTGTATGTAATGTATTTACTTCAAGGCTACGAATGATATGGGCTGTCCAACTTAAATTCAAAGGTTTACTTAGATTTGTTGTTGTCTTGTTGTGAGTCTTGTTGTAGTAAAAATCTTTGTTATTTTCCATTATGCGAATGAAACAAATTACCTTTGTATTTTACAATTGGATTAATATATCAAATGAATGAATGAAAAAACACCAAACAGGAAGTTTTGTTCTGATATATTTTAGCACCTAAGAAAATATTTATAAAAAATGCACAAATTTCACCCAAAGTCGATTGGGATTGAAGTACCCTCGTCAACCAAAGCGTCGGTACGCCATCTACGTCTGGCAATGTATAGCGATGCATGGGATTTCCCCATTTTGTAAACGTAATTCGACGCATGCGCAATCTCGGATACCATGTTGCTTACTTGCTTTCCACGCTGGACTGCTGTTGTGCATGTAGAGAGTAATTCCGTTTTATTTCGTCCGACTTTTAAACAATTTCTTTAGGTGAAGAAAGTGGCATATCAGGTGAGACTGCCAACAAAACGTAAGTGATATAAAAGATGTGTGACGGGTGTGTGACATGCCAAACGAAACTTATTAACAAACAAAAGGCGCCAGTATCGGCGGCCCCTTGGCCTTGTCCTTGACTGTTTTGCAAGTTGCAGCATGCATGCGCTGGTCGATACAGACACAGGGCCCGGCCCGGCGCGGCAGGGGTGGCGGGGCGGCGTAGCCGACGGCCAACCGAGTGTCCTGATTAGAGACTTTTCCATGTATTCATGTGTAATTTGATGTATATTGCCATTGTAATCTAAATCATACTCGCTCATTGACTTGTACACAATTCTGTAAAATTTTGTAGAGAACCAGGTCCAGGCCTCGTCTTTTTTTTCCGTAACCTTAAAGGGACTTAGTCTTATAGGGAGAACGACCGAATACCGCAATCACGCATTTGTATCTGCTAACACGCAAAACTTTGCTACAAAAAACCTAGGGTAGAATTCATATTTTTCAATATTTTACCATGAAATTGGTATCCTCTTGAAGCTTAATCCTTCCCTGATCTGGATATAGCATTAGTTGTTCCTAAATCGATGTTTTAACACCCGAAAAAACAATCTGAATGCGCAGTGAGTTAGGAGACTTCGCGGTAGTCCCGGTAGCGACTGCACTTGAAAACTTCATTTTGCTACCACAGTGCATAAATTTTCCCAACTTCCATGCCAGAGTAGGGGGTTCGTAAACTCCCTCTACGTTGAATTTGAGGCCATTGTCATGTAGAGCAGAATCTGATCTTTCGAATGACACCAAATTCGCCGGAATTTTTTTGAATTTTCACCTTGCAAATTGATTTTTTTGAAGGATTGTTTTGCTGACATTTTTGCATCGATTTTCGGCACAAAAATTCGACGAAAAATCGTTTAAAACTGGAGGAAGGAATCTGAAAAAGGTATGGAAAAGTAGTATTTTATGAAAGTGTGTTGATTTCTCTACACATTGAAATACATTACTATGGGAGTAGTAATAGCGCTAAGCTGCGATCATCCAATGTAAACAAATTGCCCAGTACTGATTTTGATATTTTTAGCCATGTTGAGGCATGCGTTTTCTATTTATAGCGCTGGGGCACGCGCAGAGCATAGTTACCGTCCATCGGCTGAAACTGGCAGAACCAAACTTTGTACCTTCTACCTCTAAAATTGGAATATCTCCACTAATATTGAAGCTAATAAGTTGATTTAAGCACCATTATTTTTCTCACTTTACAAGCTTTCCAATGATATTACGTTTGTTGAGGTTCCTTCAACAAATCCAAAAGTCACCGAACTCCCTAGTCTTAGACTTAGTAACATTGTCCAAGACCAAATCCTCAAAATAAAATTTTAATTCTAGCGGTTCCCTCATACCTTGTTGTATTCATATTAACAATAAAATCATGGGACAGGTTTCGGTTTTTCAAATTTCCCTTTCGTTACAAAGATATGTACGATCAAAGTATTCAGATAAGAAAAACTCCGGGCGAGTTTTTCATCCCTGTACAAACTGAATGCAGTGAGTTAGTGAATATCACCCAATATCACTTTGCATTTTCGCTCATTACTTGGCCATGCAATGTCCATTTGACTTGAAATTTTCTCACAATACCCTGTGGACATATGAGATAACAGCACTATACATTGCATCAACCATTCATCACTTTTTGCACATGCCAACAAAGTTACTAGATCCCTTTAATGCGTCGCAACTCGTGAAAGCGCGCTGGAAAGCCAAGACTAGCTCGCGGTGTTGATTTACACGCAAGCCTAGCTATTTTCTCAATAAAATCGTGGCTTCACACACCATGATGACTGTGAGTGTGATAGTTATACGCCTAGATGAATCATAATGTTCCTAGTCTCATTGTCGTGGTCGTAGTCCGCATCGAGATCGGACACTAATTAAATAATGGTCACCCTTGCCCTTGGACTTGTCTTATCTAGTTCGATGTCGCAGAGCCGCAGATTTTGATGCATAATAGCAGCGGGGGCTAGTCTTGGCTTACCAGCGCGCTTTTACGAGTTTTTGAGGAAAAGCGACGCATTAACTAAGGTTACGGAAAAAAAAGACGCGTCCAGGCCAAGCTAGTCTCACTCTCAGTCTCACTCTCACTTCTCAGAATTTTTTTTTTTATTTTAAAGGGATACCAGGGAACTCGGCCAGTCACACACAGCACCATGAGCACAGCGCCGTTGACTTTGTACACGCGCCGTGCGCTGTGGCCGAGTTCACCTACACTGCGATAAATTGAACCTTCGTACATAAAATCGCACCTTGCGGAAACCCGCTTTGCCGTTGATCAATAAATTTTGATCGAGCGAAGGCACCGCCATATTGCGATCCAAGTGGTGTAAGTTTCTATCAAAATGAACTACTGAGCGTAGATCTACAAAAGCGAGAATCAAGATTCTAAAAATTGAAATCTCAAATTATCTTGAACAAAATAAAAAATAACACATTTCGGATTGTAAAGACTAGACTTTCAAGCGATTTTCTAGATAACCAGGAGGAATTATAGAACAGCAAGATACACATATTTGATGAGCAATATGCAGATATATCGTTTGATATAAGTTTCGAATCACATGTTCAGTGCATTCTCGGCAAATCTAATTTCAAAGTCGGCCCTGTCCTTTTTCTGGCTAGGTTCTCCCCCGGCCGAGTTCCCTGGCCACTACGGTAGTTGAGTTCTGGTATTTCGTAAAGACTAAAAGTAAAACTAAAAGATAGTAGGTACAGTTTTGGTCAAACTGAATTTTAGTAACTAAAACCTGCACCATTACATTACAAACTAATAGTTATAACTCCACCATGCCCGAAATGAATACAAAATTACAAATGACTAAGTAAAAAGCCTGTACTCATTCAAAAAGAGCTGTTAAAACTCAAGAGGGTGCTCTCTTAACACTCATCGGTTTCAACCATTTTGTATAAAATATTGTGCATGTGATGTTTTGTTGAAATAGTAATTAGATGGAGAGATAATCAACAACTATTTAAATACCTCTTTTGTAAATTTTTGAAAAGAGGAAGTATTTTTTTGTTTTTTAACTGCTTGTTCAAAATTATTGAATAATTGTGGGGCCCCACAATTATTACAAATGGTTATGTTTATGGATATTTCAACCATTTCTGAACCGATTTTGATAAAATAAAGTTCATTCTGTCATTAAAATTGTATGCTCTTTCAAATTTGACACTCAGTTTTTCAATATCTCACAAAAAAATAATTTTGTGTAGCGCCCTCTATACCAAAACTCAACTATCCCTTTAAAACAATTTAAACCAAGTTTTGCATTAATTTGAAATATTGAATAATATAAACTGGAGTGTAAATTAATTTGCCTACATGATTCTTCTGAAATAATATGGGGGGGAGGGTGTCTGTGTCTGTAAATAAAAGAGTAAAATTTGGCATTCTCCACCAAAGCCAAAGCCAAAGCGTGCCCACGACTTGGCATGCATGACAAAAAGAGACGATGCGCTATGCAATTTGTTTAGAGCATCGGTTCTTTTAGTCAAGCATATTACCAAGTCATGGGCACGCTTTGGTGGAGAATGCCTAGAATTGCTGTTAAAAATATGAATGATCAATGTAATTATCTAACTTTTCTTTACTGGTAAATATGTCCATCTTCAGGTTTGTGAACCTGTTGAAGAATAGTGTTCCCCAGCGGCAGCCATGAGGGTGCTTGTGACAGGAGCGTCGGGCCTGATGGGCAGGACACTGATGAGGGAATTTGAGAGTGCAGCCTCGTGCGAGGTCCTGGGATTGGCCTTCAGCAGAGCCAAGGGGGCGCTGCGCAAAGTGGACATTCGGGATGAGGGGGAGGTCAGGCAGGTCATGCAAGAATTCAAGGTAACTTCATTCATAGAAATGTTACCATACTATTGTGTGGGGTAGGTATGATGTTCTGGGAAAAAATGGGTATTCGGGTGACACCATGCACCTGTTCTGTCATGTGTAAAAGCACGGGACAGGTTTTGGTTGTTCAAATTTCCATTTCGTTCAAAAGATATTTACGATTGAAGTGTTCGGATATGAAATTATCTACAGGACCTTTTCAGCCTTGTACAAAGTAAGTGCAATGAGTAGGTGAATATCACTGCATTTTCGCTCATTTCTCTGCAAAATAACATCCAATTAACTTTTTCACACATTACAAATGTACTTTCTGGACATATCAGATCACACCAATACACAATCTCCCTTTAAAGGTAAGCTTGCAATGGTTTGTATCCTTGTTCTTTGTGAGCAGCCTGATGCAGTGGTACATGCTGCGGTGGAAAGGAGGCCGGATGTGGTGGAAGTCAACGAGGAGCGGGCAAAGAAGGTCAACTGTGGAGCCACAGAGACTCTGGCAAAGATAAGTGGTGAGTAGCCAGTAAAAAAAAAATACATGGGGGCTAAATGCCAAAAAGAGTCCCCGAAAATCATAAAAGAGACTAAGGCTGAGTCATGTCGGTAATTGTCGGAACCGGGTCCCGATAAACTTTTACCGGTCGGGAACCGGTATCCTGATAAATTTTTACCGTCGAAACTCGGACCGGTAAAATCACGCAATCGTGCACGCATCGGCAAAATGCACTGTTTGTGGCTTATATTGCTCTTTTTATATGCAAATAACATAATAAATACTGAGGCTTTAATGGATTTACATATCAATCGTTACGGGAAAATAGTTACAGTATCCAGAATTAACTCAGTTTCGGATGAAAAGTTTTTTTTTTTTAGAAGTAAATTCATCGTTTGTTCACCATTGCCCATCGCAACACGGTTCACAGAAACTTAGCCCGCTAGTCTGGGGGAAACATCACATGTACGATCGCTTGTGACTGTGAGCCACTGCATGCCCTTAAAAAGTGGCTATAAATTAGCCTTTTCGCAATCAACACCATTTTGATATTCTACTTACATGATTTCGAATGGCGTTTGACAGCCGAACAGAAAAAAAAAGAGCCCCGAAACAATGGAAACAACTACTCAAAACATCGATAAAAAACGACTACATCGCTCCAATTCGCTTGTATACCCTGTGTGCAAGTTACGGGGTCTCTTTTCTTGCGCAAGATCCATCCGCCGGGGACTTCCCCAATTCCTGGCGGATGGATCTTGCCGATAGAGGGCGGACTGGAACATAGTTCCACCGGCCCAGCGTATGAATCTCGCGGAAGAAAAAGAGACCCGTAACTTGCACACAGGGTATACGAGCGAATGGGAGCGATGTAGTCGTTTTTTATCGATGTTTTGAGTAGTTGTTTTCATTGTTTTGGGGCTCATTTTTCTTTCTGTTCGGCTGTCAAACGCCATGAAATCATGTAAGTAGAATATCAAAACATTTTTAAATGGTGCAAATGACCAAAAAACGTATTTTGAGCCACTTTTTGAATGCACTGGCTCATCAGCTGGATCATACAAAGATCCATCAGACAACTCCCCTGGAGTATCGGACTAACATTGTGTGCACATCCGCCGACAATATCGTTCAAATGACTAGCAATTTTGCGCTTCCTGTTCAATTTCTGACTGTCAAACGAAGTAATGAACCAAGAATTTCTCGAAAATAACCACTCTTTAAAGTAAATGATATCAATTGCCCCGTTTTTATTTGAATTCCGCTACATTATTGTGATAATCTTAATTTCTTTTTTAACATTTTATTTTTTAAATTTTTTTTTCGGGGCACTGTTTCCCGATATACCGAACCGGGTCCCGATTGAAACGGTCGGTAACCGGTGTGATCGACCGAACCGACTCAGCCTTAAAAGAGACCCTAAAAATTTGGATCTATAGAGTTCAATGCAATTCAAATTTTGGAGTGTCATTGTCATGCATGCTGCAAGCTTAAAAAGTAGCCCTCCGAAAAATAGTTTTTTTTTCCCCCCACTGAGTAGCTCTTTATTGCATACTTAGTAAGAATCAAACCAACAATTTAACCATTAGTAAATTTCAGTACAGTGTATGTATCATTGCAATTGATTTGTTTAAACTTAAACACAAACAAAATAAATGGGACTTGTAACTTCAATCAGGAAAAGTTGACTCTATTTATGCCTCCGCGAAGAAGTGGCCGGAGGCATTATCTTTGACTGTATGCAGTCAAACTACTCTAGTTTCTCTCTTTTTGATGAATGCCAACATGATCTAAATACCGATGTCTTTGACAAAAGGACACATGATGACACACGCAGTACCCCGGGGTACCGTAGTAACCCGGGGTACTGCGTTGTGTAGTGCCATCTTGCGTTCAACCGTATCGCAGCTATTGCGTTGTGCATGCAGTGCAGCGCGCACTTGTATGCATGCTATACCCAGAGTACAGCCCTAAAAAAAAAAAAAAAATTAAACAAAATGGGGGATTTTCGTTTGGTACCCCAGGGTACCATTTATGTCATCACATGTACATAATTTATTTGTTTAATTGGAATAACAAGCTTGAAATATTATTCTTTTAGTCCTTGGGCCAAGACCTCAAATATCACGTATTGGTACCATCTGGAGGGACAAATTGAAGTTGCTTTATTGGAAACACTATACATGCCTAGATTATGTTTTGATGTGATAGCCTGTGCAGAGTGGCAGCTTTATAGTGGATATCACTAAATTATATATGCAAATTAATGCAGAAATCCTCTTTTTGTCTATAAATCACAAATTATTGCTCAGAATATGCTCATTCCTTGCATGAATATTCTATCTGACTTAAATAACAAGTTACAAACATTGAAAATTGCGGCAGCCAACATTTGCCTTATTTATTTCCTTGTTTGGGGAATTTGTTATGTATTTCACTGTTTTTTTCGACTTATGTATTTTATTGTTTGTATTCTATTTGTATAACAAGCTTTAAATTGTACCCTTTTATGCAGGGTGCTGATCAAAGTTAACTCCCCCCCCCCCTCCCCTTATTTAGCTGAGATGGGTGTATACCTGATTACATCAGCACAGACAATGTCTTTGACAAGCTTCACATTGCACACATGGTGCTGATAAAAGTTAACTCCTTTTCCCCCATATTTAGCTGAGATGGGTGTGTACCTGATCTACATCAGTACAGACTATGTCTTTGATGGTGCGTCTCCCCCCTACAAGCCTGCCGACCAAACAAACCCCCTCAACAAGTACGGACAGCAGAAGCTGGAGGGAGAGAAACTTGCGCTGGCAAATAATTCAAGTGAGTTGTTAATACTCATTATTTTGTTTGAGCCAGTTATTTATTGAAACATGGAGCAAATATTGAGAGAGAAGATTATGTGATGATATATTATTCAGTTTCAAGTTTCTCCATCAACCCAAATTGTTAAACTCATTTATACTCCAATGTTGATAATGCCTTGGTAATGTTGTATTTATGCCTCCGCCAACGAAGTGGCCGGAGGCATTATGTTTTCGGGTTGTCCGTCCGTCCGTCCGTACGTACGTCCGTACGTACGTCCGTCCGTCCGTCCGTCCGTACGTACGTCCCGTTTTCGTTCTCGCGATATCTCAAGAACCAGTTGACGGATCAATTTCAAACTTGGTATGAGTGTACATATTGGGGTGACAATGATCTGATTAGATTTTAGGGGTCATGAGGTCAAAGGTCAAGGTCACAGGACTCAATATATATACAAAAATGCCTCGTTCTCGCGATATCTCAAAAACTGGTTGACGGATTAAATTCAAACTTGGTATTAGTGTAGATATTGGGGTGGCAATGATCTGATTAGATTTTGGGGTTCATGAGGTCAAAGGTCAAGGTCACAGTACTCAATGTATGTGTAAAAAAGCCTCGTTCTTGCGATATCTCAAGAACCGGTTGACGGATCAATTTCAAACTTGGTATGAGTGTACATATCGGGGTGTCACTGATCTGATTAGATTTAGGGGGTCATGCGGTCAAAGGTCAAGGTCACAGGACTCAATATGTATGCGAAAATGGCTTGTAATGGCAAAATTTCAAGAACTGAATGTCGGATTTCAATCAAACTCGGTACCTGATTGTATCATAAAGAGTTAAAGTAGCCATAAAATGTTGGAGTCATGAGATTGAGGTCAAGGTCACGGGACTCATTATGCATGCAAAAAAGCTTGTAATGCCAAAATCTCAAGAACTAAATGTCAGATTTCAATCAAACTTGGTACCTGAATGTTTTTTAGGGAGCCATCAAAGATTAGGATCAGATGGTTAAGGTCACAGGACTCCAAATATATGAAAAATATTTTAAAAAATGAAATCAGTGCATGTTAATTTGGGCTTGATATTAAAATCACGTGATAGCGGAGGCATAATTTTTGATTGCGCGCAATCGAAGATCCATCTAGTTTATCCTATCATCACATCACCATCCTTCTAATCACAAATCTTGTCATCATCATCATCATCATCATCATCATCATCATCATCATCATCATCATCATCGTCACCATCATGGAGCCTTATGTTGCATTATCTTGCATAATAATGTATATTTTTGTTTGTAACTGAGACATGTTATCCCCAAACTCGATCATTTCCAGAGAGTGCTGTTCTGCGTGTGCCAATCCTCTACGGTCAGATAGAGACGTTGGGTGAGAGTGCAATCACGTGTCTGGTCAACATCATCAGGAATCCTGAGAAGGAAGAGCTGGTTGACGACTGCTGCATCCGCTGTCCCACTCACGTCCAGGATATCGCCGTTGTCTGCAGGCAGCTCTGCGAGAGGTGGAAAACAGTAAGAAATTTCTGTTATGAATTGCTTTATGATTACTTTTGTTTTGCTTTTGCAGCAAATGAGCTAGGGGCATTATACGTGTGCAGCCAAACCTGTATTAGCGACCACCTTTCTATACTATAGCAAAGGTCATGGGTTTCTTTTATATGCAAAAATAGCTTTTAATCACAATATCTCAAGAACTGGTTTGACAAATTTTCATCAAACTCGGTACCTGAATTTATCTTGGGGAGCCAAAGTAGCTGTCCGATGTTGGGGTCATGAGATCAAAGGTCATAGAGCTCATCATATATGCAAAAATAACTTGTTATTGAGATGTCTCAAGAATCTGATAGTACAGTTCCACCAATCTTGGTAACTAAGTTTCTTATGGATCCAAACCTGCTAGATTTTCGGAGGCATGAAGTCAAATGTCACAGGACTAAATGCAAAATAACTTGTAATCCTACTATCTTGAAAACTGGTTGACATAACAATCAAACTTGAATTAAAAGAATTTATATAAAAATCGCACATTGACAGAGGCATTCTTTTTTTACTACATGCAGTGAAAGATCAATCTAGTTTAGTCTTGTATCATTTTAGGATCATTACTCAGTCACCAAGACTTACCAAGTGCTGTTTTTGATATGAGCCATATCTATCTATTATCAGATCTTATCAAGTCTTATCTATGTTCTTTTCCGTGTCATTTTAGGATCATTACTCAGTCACCAAGACTTACCAAGTGCTGTTTTGATATGAGCCATATCTATCTATTATCAGATCTTATCAAGTCTTATCTATGTTCTTTTCCGTGTCATTTTAGGATCATTACTCAGTCACCAATACTTACCAAGTGCTGTTTTGATATGAGCCATATCTATCTATTATCAGATCTTATCAAGTCTTATCTATGTTCTTTTCCGTGTCATTTTAGGATCATTACTCAGTCACCAAGACTTACCAAGTGCTGTTTTGATATGAGCCATATCTATCTAAGATCAGATCTTATCAAGTCTTATCTATGTTCTTTTCCGTGTCATTTTAGGATCCTTCCTCTGTCACCAAGATCTTCCACTGGTGTGGAGGGGAGTTCATGACAAAGTATGCCATGGTGAGGACAATGGCAGAGCTTTTCGGTCTTCCGTGTGACCACTTGCGACCGAATCCCGTGCAGCCGTCAGGAGGAACGCGTCGCCCCAAGGACTGCTCCATGGATCGGTCTGATCTGGAGCAGCTGGGAATAGGTCAGACAACTCCATTTAGGGAAGGAATCAAACAGGTACTGGAGCCTTTCATGCAGCAAGAATGAGATGGGGAGATTGAGTATGAAAAGAAGGAGTAGTCTGCTTAATGGGGTAACTTTTATAGGGGTACGTACACCTGTTAGAAGAATGAGATGGTTAGATATAGTATGAAAATGCTGAGGATTGGTCAGACATCTCCATCTAGGCAAGGGATCAGAGAGGCACTGGTGCCTTTCATGCTGCAAGAATAAGACGGGGAGATCGAGTATGGAAAGAAGGAGTACACTTGTTAGAGGGGTTGGATTTGACCTTACATTTTCACCACTTAATCTGTACTTAATCTTAAATGTACCTTGCAAAAGCCTTCCCAGTTAAACAGAGACTACTGTATTAGCTAGACTGGGCATAGGTGCTAGGAAGAACAGGGAAATGAGGGTGCAATAATCAGGTCTAGTAACTAACATCGGCCCAAATTCTCATCAGTGGCTTAGTCCAGGCTAAACAGAAATTACCAGGAGCTGTTCAAACCATGTTGTACGTCTGAAATTTGTCTTCGCCATTTTCTTTCATAATCAAATGTAGTACAATTACATCAGCAAAGGCATCCACAAAAAAATGTCTCTTGACATTCCAGTCATAGTTTAGCTGGTCACCAGTAATATCGCATCCTAGATCATCCAGGACATTATATAACCGGTGACTGGTTATACTATGACTGGAATGTCAAGCAGCAACCCTTTGCCCTGATGCCTAAGCAGAACGAGATGGATTGATTGGATAATGAAAAGAAGCCATCAATGGGCTAGTAAATACCACAGGAGTAACATGGTTTAACAGGTTTTTTTTTTGTAATTTCTTTCTTTTAAGCCCAGACTGATGTTGTGTCAATGATATGAATTTGCGCCATAATGTCTGCTATTGTGTAGGTGCCTTTAGGAACAGCCAAAGCTGTTTAAGGAAGTGGTCTGACAAATGCTTGAGCCTTCCTTGCAGCAAATTCGAAGAACAGCTTTTTTAAAGAAAAATAATACTGTAATAATAGTACTGTAATTACCATACTAGAAGCCTTTAGTTTGGATTATTTTTGTCAGACTATCAGCTTCAATATTACCTGTGACCACCCAAACTATGACTGGAATGTCAAGAGACATTTTGTCTGGATGCCTTTGCAACAAATCTGAGGTGTGCAACACCTGCAGGTGTCGTTCCTCGCGCCTCTATTTTATTCTTTGAATTGTGCTGGTTTTAAATGAATATGAAAACTTTTGACTTTACCAGTTGTCTTTATTGATAGTAGTGATTAATTAATTATTCTTACTTTTTTCCATTTAATGAACAGTAGATTTTTTTGTTTTGTTTCAAATTTGTGTCTTTTAGCTTTTAATGAATATGTCAATGGTTACATGTCTTTTTAATAATTATATTCATGCTTTGTAAAATTGTCACTTTTTAATATGCTCTTTGACTATTTAATGCATGTGCAAGTCAGTTTGAATACCGTCAGACGTGCAATAATTAAACCATTAAAACAAATTCTTACCCACATAAATATACAAGGAAAAAACCCTGAAAGGAGGCCTTCTACTTCTCATTGTTGTCCTGTATAGCTATTTTGGTTCTCTCTATTTGAGCCCTTTGCCTACGGGGAACCTGGTGAGTGAATTGTAATAATAATAATTCTTTTATTGAGCATTTCCAATTATCAACTGTTCAGTTCCCTTTACAACTGAGCAACAAATGAATGATAAAAAAATTATATGAAAAAGTATCTTTTAAATATTTATGCTGTGGGAGACAAATGTCAATTCAACAAGCAAACTATTCCACGCCGTAGGGATAGCAAAATGAAAACAACGTTCCACACGACTATGTACAAAGTATATGGGTTCTTTAGAAACTGGTTGGGAACAGGTTAAGAAGTTACATGAACACTGATAAAGACATGGCAAGTTGAATTTTTGCAACACAAAGGTCATATCTGTCCAGATCATGATTGGCGGGTGAGAATGAGAAGGGCCTTAAGCCCATATTTTTGCTGAAGGAGTTATGAATACCATCTTGCAGGATGCAGCCTTATTTTTGTGAAGTCAAATTTTCAGATGATCATTATTCATAATTTGGGAAATATTAATGGAAACTTTCCAAAGGAAAGAAGAGGGATTTATTTGGTTCATGCAAGTCCCCAAAACTTTAAATATGATTATCTCGAACTACTGGTAAACAAAACTTACTAAGTGCCCTTCTTTTTGTCATTCGGTGACATTGCAGTACAGAAATGAAAGGAGTAAGTGAATTATTATCGCATGAAGGTCATTCCTTTCCAGTTTAGGATGGGTTACCAAACATAGAACATTGACTCAGGGAATGAAATCAGAAAGAAGAAATTAACCCGTCACTGGAACCAAGTGGGCTATGTACAAAGCCTATGGGATTTTCAGGATATCGAAGGAAACGGACTAACCAAGTTATTCTATAAACACGAAGGTCATTTTTTCCAGCTCATGATTATGGGCTACATAACGTATTACATTTCTAAGTATGACAACAAGATATGTACAAGTTCTTGCAACAACAATGGCATAACTAGGTTCAAACAAAACTAGGGGAGGGGAGAGGGATGTTTGTAAATGTATGTTTACGGTATTTTCACCCTGCAGTATGTGTAAATTGAAATTTAAATTGCAATAATGTTGGGGGGGGGGGGGGGATGGGGGCTGTCAATAGTTCTTAAATGCCCCCATTACTCATTACTGTGCCACTGAGTAAGAACACATGGGTAGGCTACAGCCAAGTCAGCATTTAAAACCTGATATGTGGTGACCCACATACCTAGGTCGATCAGGAGACGGGAGTTTAAGAGAGAAAAGGACTGCATGTCCGTATGGAATTACAGGCTCCTATAATTAAAAAATTGTCATTACTATTAGAGAAGTGTCTCATATCATGCTGTAGGGCACAGTAATACATACATGTACACTTGGATGACAATAGAGATATTAAGAACACATACCCATGCAGACACATGGTAACGTAATAGAGGAAGGCCGGAAAAACATGTTGCCGTTGGGAATGTAATGAACTCTTTTATTTGATTACAATATAGTTACAACAGAATGTTGCCTAAAATGATGGGTTACATGTCTATGGGCAATTGAAATGTGTTAAAATGATAGTTATAATGCTGTCTGTGGTCTATTTTTGGTATATAGGCCTGTAATGATATCTGCACACTCTCTTTGTCTAGTATGTGTTATATTGGCATGTAATGATATCTCAGACTTCCTTTGTACATGGTCTATTTTTGTTGGTATCTGAGCAAGCATAACAAATTGTCTTGGTGTAAGGTGTAGGGAGTAAAGCAGAGTAGGGTGCACTGTTGTTACATACTGAAATATGTTAATGTCACATGACTGAGGTTAGCCAATCAGTGACTCGTATTTGACCAAGTCAGATAACATAACAAATTGTTCTGGTGTAAGGTGTAGGGAGTAAAGCCGAGTAGGGTGCACTGTTGTTACATACTGAAATATGTTAATGTCACATGACTGAGGTTAGCCAATCAGTGACTCGTATTTGACCAAGTCAGATAACATAACAAATTGTTCTGGTGTAAGGTGTAGCGAGTAAAGCCGAGTAGGGAGCAGTGTTTTAATCTGGTCCAGCTTGATGAGCCCATTTATCAGCGGACTCGGACTTGGGGACTTAGATCCGAGGCCGAATGTAAAACGAATGGGAAGATGATGTTTGATGGCAGCCTCCGACCAGGCCCTGTTGCATAAAACTTGTCCAATTGTTGTAAACGTCAAAGTATTGTAACTACTGTGCATACAGCCAATCAACATTGAGCATTATAGCTGAGCTGTTGCCATAGTAATACTAATTGGTCACTTGTAACATTGACAACAATTTATGAAACGGGCACAGGGAGTGTTGTGGTTTATTGGTTTAAGCCTTTTGTCTTTGAGGAGTTTTTGTAAAGCCCTTCTGCGTAATGTTGAGTCTTTCCTCAAGATACGTTGCCATCATTTGCTGCTCTCTACACAGGTGTCAAACAGAGACCTGGGGGGAGTTTCACAAAGATTCTAAGTTGAACTGAACTCCAAGTTGGACCTTACTATTATGGAAAGTCTTTTATAGCCTTGGAATAAAACATAATTTAAAAGCAAAAAAATGCAATAATTTGAGACTTTTGTATATTTGTATATCAATAACTTAGGCTTTTGGATAAAAACAAATATTACTGTTTTCATCAAAATTTCAGCTTTTAAGAAGAACTGTTTTGTTTAACAAAGAAACTAACGGCTTTACATAATAGTTGGTACATGTGCAAGCCTGTGTGTACTGCAGTGTGCACCTTCATGTGGCGGTCAGAATGAAATGCTATACCAAAGAAGTAATGAAATAAAATGAGATCTAAAGAAATTAAATGTATTTGCTGTCAATATTAATTACCAATCTTTTCAATATTTACATTATTACCAAAAAACACATATTAAGATACTTAAGATTGTTATTATACAATGTGTAAATTCTTATTTAAGTGTTATTTTTCTATGAAACCACATTATTTTGGTAAAAACATTCTGAATTTCTAACCCACTCCGGGGTCGGAGGGACCGCATGCGTGTTCCCAAATCTCCTGTAAAGGGGTACTTTTTGCGCGATAAAGTCCGGCCAGAGAATTGTAAAAAAAAAGGGGGTGTATTTGACTTTTCACCCAGAGAATTCTTTAAAAATGGGGGTGTTTTTTTTCTTTCTCTCTCTCTTTGGACTCCTGAGAAATGTAAAAAGGGGGTTATGAAATATATTTGTTTACATTATTTGAAAATCATAGAAAAATTGATCAAATCCCGGGATGAAATTCCTGATAGCTCACCTGAGATGGGGGGGGGGGGGGGGGGGGGGGGGTCTCCAAGGCAGGAAAAGCCTGCGAAAAGCCAGCGAAAGGGGGGTTCAGAAATGTTGGCAGTCCTGAGATAGGGGGGGTGCTTTCAAAGGGAGGAAATGAGTATACACGTACCCTAAATAATACTGAGTGTTGGGGGGGGGGGGGGGGGGGCGTTAGTGGACCACTTTGAAGAACAAACCAATAGATCCTAATCTGTGAGTTGTACTTATTCTATGATTTGTACTCATTAGATGAGTTGTACTCATTCTATGAGTTGTACTCATTCTATGAGTTGTACTCATTCTATGAGTTGTACTATTCCATGAGGTGTATGACTTGAGTTGTCCATGGCACTTAGAGGGTTGAGTCCAAAACAGGTTACAATGTGCCCATGAATGATGTCACATGTTGAGGGATGTTACAGTTTCTGGTCAAACTGAATTTTAGTAATGAAAGTGAACCACCACCCAAAAATGTTATTCTTATAAGTAGAAGGTAACGTTATATTTTCTGAAATATGGAATAAATGTTGGTCTTTCAGCTGTTTCCGAACCGATTTTGATCAAACTTAGTTAATCTTTGAAATCATGTATTTCTTCAAATATTTTACTTAGGTTTTCATTACCTCACGAATAAATGATTCCCTGAAGCGCCCTCCAAACAAAAACTGTACTATCCCTTTAATTTGCCATAATGATTATAATACAGTCACATTATTATTTTTTTTTAAATTTTGCTTAAAAGTACCTTTTACTCATCTTCCAGTATAGATTAGAATGGTAAGACCTAGGGTAAGTTTTACTTGAAAATATTTATTTATATTCTGTATATTTGCAAGCCATTTTTTCTTTGAAGATCTAAAGCAGCTGCAGTACTAGAGTTATCATGTAATGGGCAGTGTTTAGTTTTTTTTTAAAGGCCTTAATTTTTAAGTTCTTTTTTATAACGGGAATTGTTGTTAGTTTTATAATAATAATATGATTGATTTTGTTATCGTTATTATACTTACCTAAAGTGTGTGCATATATTTCATGAATGTGTTTTTAGATTATTTCTTGTGATATGAGAAAAATAAAGATTGTATTAGTAAGTTAAATAACTGCATTTACTAAATGTTTTGTTTTATGAGTATGCCTTTTCATAGCACCCTGTTGCACCACAAATTGTCGTACCTGCACAAATTGTCGTATGCGACAATTTGTGCAAAATGTTGACACCACAAATTGTCGCTTTCTGCACAAATTGTCGTTTGCGACAATTTGTGGAGGCGACAGCGACAATTTGTGCTGGTAGCTGGCACCACAAATTGTCGCCACACCTACGGTCCTGTTCAAAGCCATGATGACATACATTTTGGATTAAAATGATCATTCTTGACATACGGATATATACCAACGCACCAACATTATAGGTCATGTGAGGTTTGTGTATAGTGTGTGAGTGTGTGTATTTGTGTATGTGTGTGTGCGTGCGTGTGCACACGTGGTATGTGAAGGATTAAGGATGGGTGTATGTGTGAATGTAGGGTGTGTGTGTGTGTGTGTGTGTTTATGGGTGTGTGTGTGGAGGAGTGACGGTAGCTTGCGACATAATCTACAAGATTACATTGTTATGTTTTTGAAAATAATACAGATTGAATATTCACATTTATGCTGAAATCCCCTTTTTGTCTGTAAATCGCTAAATAATCACTGAACATTAATATATTTGTTTGCCTAAATTAACCGGTTTCGAACGTTAGAAATTGCGACAGCGCAGATTTTCTTTATGTAGGCTATTTCTTTGTTTTTTGGAATTACTTATTATTTGTTTTTTAGATTTATGTTTTTTTTTTCAATGGAAAAAATTATTTACCATTTCCATCTAGAATTTGTACACCAAACACACAATTTAGTGATTTTGGGGCCGACGCTCACTTACAAACGGTCACTGCATGACTTCGGAATAGTATACCCGGTCGTCGCAAATTTGGTCTCAAAAGACTTCAATACAAAAAAAGACCCCATGAAGTCACGCGGCGATACCTGCGTGCGTTGCGGAGAGTCACACGAAAGGTCGAGCCCCCCCCCCCCCCCCCCAGGCCTGGTTGAATACAAATTTCTTTTGACATCGAATAAAAAAACATAACCATTTTAATTATTACAAAGACAGCACGAATAAATAAACCATGTATTCACAAACGAAAATACAAAAAAGACAAGAAATTTTAAAAAGGGGACAATTCATTGCCGCCCCCCCCCCCCCCCCCCCAGCTCAGAAACACCCATGAAAGGTACCTAGCTAGAAACTGTAGGAAAAGCAGAAATACAACCGAAAATCACATAAAAACGAATATTAACACATGCTCACACATGGCTTGTTTTTTGTTTTTTGTTTTTTAAGTTGTCTCGAGGCCAATATGTAGTGTTCTTTAATGGTCTCGGCCCCCAAAACCAAATAGTCTCGGTCTCGGCCTCGAGATTTGTTGACGGATCTCAGTCTCTGCTTCGTAAAAATCTTCCACTGGTGTCGACGCCGAGGCCGGCTTCGAGTCACCAACACTGATTATTATTATTATCATCATCATCATCTTTGTAGCTTGAAGACAGCGACTGACGACAATTTGTGCAATATGCGACAATTTGTGGTGTGAGGTTTTACGTGATTTCACAAATTGTCGCCGGGTATGGGGACGGCGAGAGCAACACAAATTGCCGCAAACGACAATTTGTGCAGGAGGCGACAATTTGTGGCGTGAAATTTTGCACAAATTGTCGCCTACGACAATTTGTGCAGGTACGACAATTTGTGGTGCAACACCCCCATCCCCCCCCGTGATCGACGCCCCTGCTAGTAACCTTTAATCAACATTCGATATAAATTTTTTTCCATCTCCCTTCAAGGGGAAATTTGTTTGGCAAGTTGCTTATAATACATTCAAATTACAAACACATCTCAAATGTACAAAGCAATAACAATGATATACAAATCTATGAATTAATAAAATCTTCATCTATACCAGGATTTAAAAACATTACATACAATATACAAAGATCAGCATTTAAAAGTACATAAATATAAAACAACAATAACTATCACATACAAGAACAACTGATAAAGGAACAATAAACAAAAACGAAAACAATAAGCCAATAAAGTTGACGACTCTTTCTAATATATGTGTGGATCAAGTAAAGCACGTAGGCCAAGCATACCTGTTAATCTTGGAAGTTCTACACAATAAATGCCCGACTAGTTGCATGGGAGATGAAGAAAAACGTCAACTCCAATCAGGATGATTTTAGCCCAACAGAAAATTCTTATAGTGGTCAAATCTCAAACTGGCATATTGTTGACAAATTATTGGCCTAAGCAAGAATGAGCCAATGGCTCCACAAAGCTTTCAGATAACTAAGCATTTAGGCCAAGTTTAACCCCTTCAGGACTGGTCCTGAAAATACTCTGGCTGGGGTCTATGGAAAATACCAAAATTAATCAGTCTTAGTTCTAACTAGTAGTCTGACTTAAGTATTTAAACAAAGTCCCATTCATAACGTATGTATTGACCGTTAGTCCAATGAGATATTCTGGCAAATAGAACATAAGTACTATGCACAATTGTGTTGTTGCTTAGCAACTGTATGCCAACCTCCTGACAAGTCTGTCACAGAAATGAGAGCGTTGAGGCCAAGTACGTATTCTTGAAATTGAATGCAAATAGAAATATTGATTGAGCATTTGGTTTATATCTTGCCTTGTGGGAACAAGTAAGATCGTTCTCAGCATTCAGCAGTGCACCATTCTTTCCAAACGAAGGACACACTTTTTGAATGCAGTGGATTACACTGCCCAAGTTAGGACCTTTTCCTTTTGAATGAGGTAGAAGGACATTAAAAGTTCAGGAGAAGAAATGAATCCAGACTTTGGTTTAAACCAAAACAAAAATCAATTTTAATACAGTTTCATTTATAAGCTCTTGGACCTTAAAAATATTTTCATCCATAGCTACCTCAATCAATTGCTAGTTACCATCATGAACTTAGAAACTGATTCTCAGAGTCAGATGATAGTGGAATTTAGGTAACATCGATGTGAACATTTTGTTAGCATTACAGCTTTACTTGTGTGTGAATTGCTGCTTCAGAATTAACTCATAGTACTTGAGTGATAAATATGTATTCCCAAAGCTTGTAAATTGCTCCTTTTGCCTTTTGATTCGTGGACTTTTGAGCATACCAAGTGAGCCTTGCAGGAACTATGTACCCTTCGGATTACATTCATACAAGTGAATAGCGTGTGTTCCTTTTTCTTGTAATCATTGTGGAGCGAACTTTCTCTGGACCTTTGTGATGGTCAGATTTTGGTCTGGCTTCTCCTTTTTCTTCTTTTTGCAAGAAAGCAAACATGTATTCGGCATGATCAGAGAGACCCTGACAACAAGTCCTAGCTAGTAGTTCCCATCATCTGTCCATTTTTTAGAGAGGATCCCACACAAGTACCTCTTTCATGGGAGAACCAAACACAAGTGAACAATATTAGCTGTGAAGACCTCTAAGTGTTGGCTGTAAACCTAAGAATTATTAGAAGTACTTAACAATCTTTGACCATTGCTATTTTAGGATATTTTTCAGTAACAACAGAACTTTATCTTTCAGCTTCTACTGAAAGTCCATGGATGCATGTGGCAGATATGTCTTGTTTCTGGTCAATACATCATGATATTGTGAAATTTGCTTTGAGGTAGGGAATGTTAATAGATAATGAGGACTTAGATGATACATCATTGGAAACAATATACTTATTTTACTTTGAGTTATTGTTTGAAAAATATGGTCTATGAGAAACTTTGTGAGTTCATTACAGCCAGTTCCTTTCAAACTTTGTAGAGACATCTGAACCTCTCATACAATAGCAAATTTGGTTCACTTCTGGATAAAGTGTGATATTTTGAGATATTGGTCAGTTTCTACTGTAAGTGAGAGATGGAGGGTGCGCCAACGAAAGTCGGAAGGAGACACACTGTCATTTTGGGAAGTGGAAACTTTCCTTCCAGGGTGAAAGCGTCGCTTAATTCGGGGAGACGAAGAACCCTCAACACTGGATCCATTGCCCAAGATCAGGATACGCTATTTAGTAAGTAATAGTAATATAGTCCTCTAAGTTTGCACAGGTGCGATTGCTCGGGTCCACCAAAAAGTTTTACTTGTAAAGCGGGCAACACAAATTTAGATACTTGTTTAAATGTTTATCTTTGTTTTAGGTCACTCAATTCTGATTTAGGGCCAGCAAAATTTGATAACACTATTTTACTTACCCAACTGGACCACTAAGAAAAAACAAACAATTTCTAGCATTGTGATCCCCCCCTCCCCGGAGGGGGGATGGGTATTCAAATTATTATTATTTGCAGGGATGTGCTGCAGTCAACTAAACAAAACTAGGGGCTTGGGAACTGAAGTATATAGAATAAATAAGGGCCTTCGAAACTGATGGGAAATACAGGTCGAGTGGAAAATTTCCCTGAGTTTATTACTTATCCCTACATGTTTGTCTCGAGTTTATCTGACAAGCACAAGCATTGGAAAGGGCTTCTGAGAAGTACCACCATTAATTAGTCGTTGTAGCTCAATGTTTAGACTACCTGTCTAGCAATTTGGATGTCTTGATTATGGGTTTGATTCCTTTTGAATATAATGTTTTATTCCAAGGCTACACATGGCCTACCATAAGTCGTACTTGGAAATTAATTTCAACTAAAAATCTTTGTAAAATACCCCCATGTCATCAGGAAGATATGCATATATCATGGCTCCACACTTACTTTTTTGTCAGTGGCCCAGTTGGGCCAGTGAAATATGGCCTGAAAATTCATGAGAAAACTTTAAAATATCACTCTTTCCTATTTAAACCTGTGATTATAAATGAAGCATGACATGGAAGAAAACAAGTTTTTTTCTAATTTTGTCAATGTCGGGTTGAAAATGTGCTTGCCCGATCAGGCCACCAAAATATGACTTTTATACATTTTTGCTGGCCAAAAGTGCAATTTCACTGGCCCCGGTCCAGCGGGCCAATGCGAGTGTCAAGCCCTGCATATATGTTTAGGAACTGTAGTGAAAAGTTGTTGTGTCATCTACTGAAGACAGCACAAAAAAATAGATCTCTTTCATTTTGTCCCAACTATAAGTTGGATTGATTGGGTCTAAAAATTCAGCTTGTACTCGTAATCTATGATATATTTACAAAAGAAGAAGAAACACTCAAAAGAGTAATTAATGATTGATAGATGGAGAAATGAATCAAATTAAACGTGATAAAAGACATGGATAGATATAGAACTGATTGGTCACTTTGTACAGGTGAATAAAAGACCAAAGAGAGAACAAAGAAGAGCATTAAAGCATGATGAAACTTTGTAAAAAAAACCTTGACATTGTTTATGAATATTTTGTACAAAACTCAATCGAAGGGGAGACATATTGAGAACATTGAAAATTTGAATTGTTTTCTTATTTAAAACATACATGTGAACTTGTCCACAGATTTGCCAGAGTGTATTGCCATTTTAAGTCACCCATAGAAATAAGTGGCTATCTTCAAAAAGCATACATTCAGACATTATTCCTCCTGTTCATTCTCTTAAACCCCTTTTTAATTGAGGAAAATAGTCGCGGTAACGTCCGGACGTTGTCAGGAAGACATTCTACCGCGTTTGTATTAAAAAGGTCCAATCGCGGTAACGTCCTGACAACAGCGCGGTAGGATTCAACCTAGTCGGGCTAGGGTAATAGCGAGGTAACGTCAGGATGTTGTCAGGATGTTAAGCTGATAAACATTGTATTAAAAAGCGCGCAGAACGTTACCCGGGTAGATGACGTCATGGCCGTAAAAAATGTAAACATTGCAGCGATCGCGTTTTGGATCGGGAACATGTGGTACTCTTGTAAACAAGGTTGCCAATTTAAACTGCTGTAAGTTCACACACAAACACTATTCCACATACTCCTAATTTTAGACTTAAATTTGCCCAAATAATACAAGTTATAATACTATGAATATAACAATTGGAAGTTTAAAGGGTACCACCACCCCAAAATAATAATCTTTTTATAGAAAGGTAACATCTTTAGTATTCCATTCCTTCAATAAGTTCACAAAAATATGTTTTAAGAAAGAAAAAAAATGGAAAACGCATCACCATTCTCAGCCATGCGGTCATGCGGTCTGAATGCGCAGACTATTATGCGAGCAGATCCAGCGGCGCTCTGTGCAGAGCGAACGAATCATCCGGGATTCTATTGACGTACGCGTGAATTGCATTGGCGCACTCGCAAATGCCTGGCCTGTGTGGAACCACGAGATAGCCGTGGTTCCGTAAGTGGTGGAAATTAATTGCTTTGTTTATTAATTACACAACCCTTTGCAAAATGTTGGGTATCTATTTGATATCACAAAACGGTACCAAAACATATAATAATGTGTTGTCCTTTGCCTGGTGGTCCCCTTTAACAAATCTAAAATTTGATAAGTACAACAGCTCACTCCAGGGTACATAGATCTACGTGTGCGCATTATTCATCGCTGATCATAAAATTATCTTCAGCTCATGCAATATCCCAACACGTGTATCAGCGAGATTTAACTAGAATTATTTGTTCCTGAATTCTACTCTACCGTGCGCTCCCGATCCGATTGCCTGTTGTATACCCGATATGAATTGACCGTCAAAATGTCCCGCGCTAACGTATACCAGCGCGCGCCGATTAGCAGCCGGTCGCACGATGAGAGAGGTGCGGTTGCTATAGTAACCTACCCGGGTGACTCGGAGAAAAACTTTTGATTAAAAACCTGCACAACCTCTCGCTGCGTGTTTTACGACCTGACCTCCTACTGTTTTTATCGAAATCTCACTCGGGTAAAAGCGAGGTAGAAAACACGTTCTCCAATTAAAAAGGGGTTTTATAATGCAAACCACTGTTTGCCCAGGTTTTATTGCCCATCAAAGTGATCCATTAACTTTATAATACTTTTGCAAAAGTGATACTTGAGACCTCAATCATAAATCAATATCATAGTATGATTCTTTTGAATGATATCTGATATTTGCATAGAAAAGGAATGTTTACTTAGAAGCTAAAGCAAAAAGGAAAAATCGATGTCAGATTTTATCCCTGATTGTTTGTGCGAAGTACTAGAATTCCGATACTGTGAACGATAAAAGTATCCAAATTCTGATCATTTTGACTAAAATTTAAAAAGTGTTCCGAAATGCTTTTCAATTAAATCTTAATTTTAAATACATGTATCTCCATAACCCGAGACATTTGACTAATCAGAACCCATTTAATTATTATGTTACTATTAGCCCAACAAAAAGGTACAAGAGAAGTGTGAAAGCTCCAAGTTATTTGGTTGAATTTGACAAAGTTAATGGGTCACTTTAATGTTTGATTCCCTTCTGAATTAAAAACAAAATCAAGAAGTCAGTCTGGAGAATGAGATGAAACCAAAGACTAAGAGTATGTGCCTTGCAGATTAACTTCTCTCCTTTGTACTTTCATTCAGAGTGCTGGTCTTACATTCAATGCATTAGACTTGCAACAGAAAAGTCAACATCTAACTTCTATTAGCGAGCAAACGTTCTGAAATTTCTGAATTCCTGTCAATAAACGGAAAGTTCTGAGTGCGCTCGCCTCCACCCTTTCTCTTTGGTACATGTATCTACGTGAATAAAACCAAGAATTTTTGCCACAAGATGAATTCAAAGTAAAGAGTAACAGAAGTGAGATTTAAGTAGAGATTTTTAGCCAAATTTGGATTCAAGTGGATAATTTTGGTGAGAGATTTTATTCAGGTAGGGAATTTTCACCACAAGTTGAATGCAGGAGGATCATTTCTTTTTGCCAGAAGTAGAATTCAAGATGATACTTTAGCCACAAGTTGATTTCAAGTAGAGGAATTTAGGCAAGAAGTGTATATTCATGCAGACAACTCTAGTCACAAGTTGAATTCAAGTGGGATATAGGGTACAATATTGAAATCTGGCGTAGTGTTTAATCCATACTCCATAAAAATAAGGGAAATATATTGAACTGTTACTGGGAGGAGAACGATATACTTGTGTGATTTTTTGGGGGAAAATGGAAGGCTCTCCACGAAGTTCTCGCAGATACTCTGTTGCATTCAACACGATACCTAAGGCAAAATCAGCTGGGACGCCAAATGGTAGGAGAAAGACTTTCTTTTCTACTGTGATGTTGCAAGACCAAGAAATGTTACTAAGTAAGTGAAACTTTGAAAGTTACAAATAATTACTTATGAATCGTGAAAATTGTACAAATTGAGATGTAGTTGACATAAATTCTTGGTATTGTGAAAGTTTTTGTACAATCAGGTAAGACTCAGAGTGAGCTGTAATGCTGCAAGACTCAAGACCAAGAAATGTTGGAAAAACGTTTTGAGTTTACAAGTTAGTGCTTCATGGTGGAAATTATGTGAGAATCGTTGGGGAATTTGAAAGCAATAAATAGTAGATGGTTATCAGAATTACTAGTATATTAAATGTGCTATAGCAAGAAGGTCTACTACTACCAAAAAAGTAAAACAATACAAAGTAGCAGAAATAACCTTTAAATATGGACAAAATACAAACAAAGATTAATTTTTTTTCTTCTCTTTTACAGCTATATTTTGCAAGACTTGGCAATTTTTGCATCAGACCTATTTTTTTTCTTTCAAATTTAATACTTGAACTGTTCAAAGCAAAATTGCAAATACCATTTTACACTTAGCATATTGTATTGTTCCCAAGGAGACAGTGAATGCATGAATGCATGCATTTGCCACAATAGCACCAGTCAAAAACAATTCCACATCACTCATTACAGTTGGCTTTTCATAAGTTCAAAATCGATTTTTGTAGTGATGCATTCATAATATATTATGTGCAATAATGAAATAATCTATTTGCTTCCCCCATCATTGCACGGGTCTGCACACTCAAGGTCTTTTTGGAATTATAATGGGTCTGATATTGATCTTGTCAATTGGTCTGGACATTGTTGTTAATTACTGATATGCGATGTCAAGTGGCCTCAAGTGATAATTTTTACAACCATTAATCATGTTTTTGGAAGATAGCACAGTACCTTTCTTCAATAATGTCCATCCTAGCCCAGTTATTAAAGCGCAAATGTATATATTACCAAGAGAATTATCACTAGTTGGTTATTGGTTTAGTCGCTCAGTTTCTTTGTTGTGTGTTTACAGAAAACAGTTTTCAAACTTGGACTTTGCTGTGTTATACCGTGGTCAATTCGGTCATTTGCTAGGTTAATGAGTCTTGTGACTTCTTGACCAAACATCATTTTTAATTTTTTGGATAAGAGAAAATCAATTTTGGTTCTCATAAAGTTTGCAGTTTTGTTGATAGCAACTAGGCATGATACTTTATTGGAGCAGTTCTTTTGATACCTTGGAAATATTTATAGCATTTTACCTCCAATCCTTTTAGAGTAGCAGTTCATTTTTTGGATCATTATATTTCTAGCATAAAATGTATAGTTATTGGCACAATCAATGCTGCCGTTCTGTGATTAAAATCTAGAAGTTTCATTTTCTCACGACTCGCTCGAGAGATCACTTGCTGATAATTTTATAGGCTGAACAAAATGATACATCAATTAATTTGCTCTTTGGGTTTCAGTACCTGTACTGAATGGACTGAAAGATATCAGTTTGTGATATTTAGGTTATCCAAACCTCTCAGAGATTAAGAGTTGACTCTGTATAATCTAGCCGTATAGCAGATTTTCATGGAATCCTACAAGCTCTTGGAGTAATTTTTTTGAGTGGAATCTACCTCAAAGGTTTATTGATATCGTTGTGCCAGCAAACTTATTGTTCTGTGAGTTGCAAATTTGAAGGAATCATACAAATTGATGGAGTAACATTTATACATATTGATTGAACAGGGTTCTAGAAACCACCTTGTTCTGCGCATTGCAAATTTGATGGAATCGTTCAACATGTCACGGAGTAAAATTTGTGTAGAATCGACCTCTTAGCGTATACAAATCTTAATCTAGCCCTATAGTAAATTTGAAGGAATATCCTACCTCTTAGCATACATTGATTGAAATTTTTGCCAGCAACGGCATTGTTCTGTTGAGTTGCAAACTCATAATACAATGAGGGATAATTCACCCAACAAACTGTCCTCCGGGGACAATTCCAATCGCGCTGCGGAACCCACGTCGCCAAGAATGTCCGCAACAAGAAGGCGAGGCCAGTCCTTCAACAAACCGCCATCGGCCAAATCTAAATCACGACTTGAAAGGCGTCCTCACACTGTGTCCGCTAGGATCAGAAATAGCTCTGGCAGATCAGGTGAGATTCTGTGAAATGCGTTGACTATAGTCAGTGTAAGAAATAACAAATATTTCTTTCTTCTGTTTTGTTGTTGTTGAGGAGTCCTATGCATAACATCAAACCTGACTGTATAGCACTAATCGTTTCCCTTTTATTCAAGGGCTATACCAGCCCTAGTACCCTCTTAGGTTTGCATTTTGATATGGTCTTGTGTTATTTCAAACTTTCTGGTGCTGTTTCCTTACATTTTGATTGTGGACCTCAAGACCTGATAGGAGTAGGTGATTAAGGCTGAGTCGGTTCGGTCGATCACACCGGTTACCGACCGTTTCAATCGGGACCCGGTTTCGTTATATCGGTAACGGTGCCCCGAAAAAAAAAAGAAATAAAAAAAAAAAAATGTTAAAAAAGAAATTAAGATTATCACTTAATGTAGCGGAATTCAAGTAAAAACGGGGCAATTGTTATCATTTACTTTAAAGAGTGGTTATTTTCGAGAAATTCTTGGTTCGTTACTTCGTTTGACAGTCAGAAATTGAACAGGAAGCGCAAAATTGCTAGTCATTTGAACGATATTATTGGCGGATGTGCACACAAAGTTAGTCCGATACTCCAGGGGAGTTGTCTGATGGATCTTCGTATGATCCAGCTGATGAGCCAGTGCATTCAAAAGTGGCTCAAAATACGTATTTTGGTCATTTGCAACATTTTAAAATGTTTTGATATTCTACTTACAGGATTTCATGGCGTTAGCTGAACAGAAACAAAAATGAGCCCCAAAACAATGAAAACAATTACGCAAAATATCGATAAAAAACGGCTACATGTATAACGTATGGCGGATGAATTAACATAGCTCCGTCGCGGAAGGATCTCGCGTAAGAAAAAAAAGACCCGTAACCTGCACGCAAAGTATACGAGCGATATGCATGAAACAGCGGCTTGAAAACTTGCTGCTAGCTAGCTACAACCGATCGATTTCTAGGTCCAATTTACTTCGGAAAAAATACTTTTCTTGCAAAACTGAGTTAATTCTGGATAGTCTGTAACTATTTTCCCGTAAAGATTGATATGTAAAGTCATAAAAGCCTCAGTATGTTATTTGCATATAAAAAGAGCAATATAAGCCCCAAACAGTGCATTTTTGCCGATGCTTGCACGATTGCGTGATTTTACCCATCCGAGTTTCGACGGTGAAAATTTATCGGGATACCGGTTCCCGACCGGTAAAAGTTTATCGGGACCCGGTTCCGAATATATCCGACATGACTCAGGCTTATAGGTGATTAAACATTGCTCAGATTAGAAGAGGAAAGATGATGATTAAAACTATTCATGAAAGACAACCAATATTGTTCTTTTATCTTTAGTTTGCTTATTTTGAAGCTCTAGAAGGGAGTAAACATACTTGAGACATACTTGTGTAATTGTTCAGTTCTCTAGAAGTAGTTTCCTTACTGTTTACATTTTGATTGTGGATCTCAAGACATTAGTGGAGTTCTTAGTGATGATTTTAGTTCTCAAATATTAATGTGATGTATTTGCTTTTATTTCTGTATGTTCTGGAATTGAAGGCAGATCATATAATTGTTTATTGCTAACTAGGATTGGCTAAGTACACCTACGGCTAAACCAGGTAACCACAGTTTGGAACCAAATGCAATGTCATGAATATGAACCCAGGGCCCGTTTCATAAACCTTTTCAAATTATTCTAATACTCCAATTATTGTAATGACCATGGCAACAACTATAATGCACCAAGCTGAGTGGTTGTTGGCAGAGTAGTTACAATGATTGGAATTTATTACGAAAATGATAATTAAATTCCTTGTCTCCCATCTGGTTTCCTGGGGGAAAAAACATATTACAACCTTGCTCAAAACTCTATTCCCGGTAATGTTGGTGGTCCCAGCTTTTTAAATTCTTTTGTTTTTTAACCCTCATATAATAAGATACTTGGTATAAAAACTAAAAAGGTTATTTTCATGGTCGCTAGGTCTTCGTTATAATGAGGCCCTATTAAACTGAATATGTCCCAGCGTGTTCACACTCAAACATTTTCATCCCTTAATCATGACTAAAGAATCATGACTAACGATACGACGTATCGTTAGTCATGATTAAACCAAACTAACTCTTACGTTCACACACAAAGCCAATATTCCACAACAGCTGGCTTCCAGGTGCACCGAACATCGTATAAGTGTGCAGTTCGCTACTGCGCAGTGTGTTGTCCTGTTCGCGCGAACGTTCACGTTAAGCCACGCCCATTAGTTACGAGTCGTATAGCTAATCATGATTAAAGCGAGCGACCGTCGTTCACACACGAACAGAGCGTGATTCTATAGTCAGCTCTCGTACGAAACGACGATAAAACCTGTGTTTCGTTAGTCATGACTAACGATACGTCGTTTCGTTAATCAGCGTTCAGACACACAAATTTCATCGTATAGCTAATCAGCAGCTGATTCTATAGTCAGCTGCTGATTCTTTAGTCATGATTAAGGGATGAAATTTTTGTGTGTGAACACGGGGTTAGTGCCTATTTTGGTTAGGGTCCTGTCCAGTTTGTGTTTCCCTTTAGGCTAAGCATGCCCATATAGCATGCCCATTGTATTGAACCTCGATAGACATTGTATTTTCTGGTATATGCCCTAATTGAAATATTAAAAATTACTCTTTTGAAATTGATGGACATTTTACCCCCTGTAAAGGGAACCATTTGTTGTTCCCTGAAATTATATGGATATGCTTTAAAAGCTAAAATATGAAGTATTAATTGGTACATCATTTTTCTTCATATAAATTATACCATAACCAGAACACAATTACCCCCCCCCCCCCCCCCTCTTTTTAATTTTATTTCAAGCTTTAAAAAATAATCACTAAAGTGTGACTATTGACAAGTGTTTTTGTTAATCTTTGAATACAAATCTGTGTATGGTATCGATCGGCTTTAGCAGCCTATAAAAATGAATTTGTTGTACTCTTTTATAGTGACACCCTCCCCTTTCATAAATCATCGTTCAACAGACTGCTCCAGGATAAAAGAAATATGGTGATGATAGGTCATTACTTCTTTGTGATCCATTTATCGCATTTAGCATCTGCGTCAATAAGAGTGTCAATACCTGTGTTACCATAGCAACGGTCACTAGACTGTCATCTGTCGCCTGCCCTCTATCTATCTCATTTTCTTTCGTTGAATGGTTTTCAAATATTAATGATGAAACTTGATGCGCCTTTTTTTTTTTGCCACCCTTCTATAGAAACTTCCCCCCAGTGGCAAGCTGGTTGTCTCTTTTTGTCCATGTACAAGGTCATACATAGTGTATACACCCATCTTTCATTTGCCAAACTTGCAGCCTGTTTGGAGGGAATTACTGTGGATTTATGGGATTATTTTGTCAATTGTAGACCAAGCTGATGGTAGACCACACATTTGCAAGAGGAATAATTACAGTTTTACTTCGATGATCAGAATTTTCACTGTGATCTACAATCATCAGATACTGATCTGATCTGATATCTGATTTGCTAAAAATCTGATACTGAAATGACACAGATTATTGACTTGTTTGCCCCCAGCGCAATATTTGCAAAAAGATTGGACACTCAAGGATTATTTACTTCAGGAAAGCTTTTCATCATCGCTAATCATAATTTTCTTAAAGCGTTACTAAAAATCTGATAATTAGAATACTCATTAATTTGGAGAAAGCTTTTAATCATTGATGATCTATAATATTTGCTAAAAGTTGGTTACAATGAGTAGAGTCGGAAGGGCAGTGTTATTCATGGTTTAGGAGGACGTAAGCTGTCGGTCAAACCTGACGATTCAAGTTCAAGACATGGCTCTAGCTGTAAGTTTATTGAATTTTCAAATTATTTATTTAGGCTATCCTAGCATGATCAATCGATTAACAAAATAGCTAATATCTGTATTAGTTTTGTCAAGTTGCATTTATCTCAGAAATTTCATATTATAGTGAATAAAGTACAGAATGTTAAATGTTAAGGCATATTAACCAGCAAAACTGGTTTTGCATTAAGTTTATTTGTTTTGTTTTATTAGTTACAGTACAACAAATATGAAGTGTAAATGACTTAAGTGAAATTCAATTTCCATGGTCATAAGAATCCCAAAGCTTCAACAAAATCTTGTTTATGAAAATGGAAACACAATGCAGCCATAAAGTTACTTTTGATATATACACAAACAAAGGGGAGTAAGGAGAAGGAAAATGAAAAAGAAGAGGAAATACAATTAGGAGAAAGATAACACATGAAGATGAAGCAGCTGACAAAGAAGGAAATATTAAACCATTCAGGACTGGTCCGGCAAATACTCGGGCTTGGGTCACTGGGCCCCGTTTCATAAAACCTTTGCAATTGTTGTAAGTGTCCAGTTATTGTAACTAGTTGGTTAACAGCCAATCAGCATTGAGCATTGCAGCTGTTGCCATGGTAGTTACAACAATTGCAAACGTTTTATGAAAAGGGAGCCGAACGGGTTAAAAGGCGATTATGAAAAGTATATAGATAAGTAGAAAACAAGTTTATTGGGAGGGGGGGGGCACTACTTTTCAAGCTTGCCTGCATCAAAGTAGCACTCTAAAAAAAAATTTGCATTGAATTCTATGCAAATTTAAGGGGGTTTGGGGCATTTGCGGGGGCTAAATCGCCCAAAACCCATGTTTTGTTTTTTTTATTGAAGAGAAGGCATAACAATAAGAAGAAAAACAAATTTATGATGGAGTAGAAAAAAGAGAAGTGGAGAAGATGATTAAATTGCTTCTAAAAGAAAAAAGGAGTAGATGATAATAAAACTATCCCAAAAGACAATACAAATTGATCTGCTTCTATCCATCTTTAGTTTGTGTAGGTGAAGCTCTACGTAGCAACTATAGAATATTTTGAAGCGCTTGAAGAGAGTAAACATACTTGAGATGGTAGTGGGCCGGGGGTACATGAAGATTCTGTCAACAAATTAAATAATGACATCATGTTTCTCTGTTTTTCTCTCTTTCAACTAAATCTTTGCCGCAAACCAAATGTCCAAGTGTGGCTTCAAATTATTTTTTGGTACGATATATACCTTGTCACTCCTTGACGTGCTAATCATTGGTTTAAAAAAGACAAAGAAAATGTAGAAAACAACCAAAAAGAAGGATAAGTTATTCAATAAAAATTCCACCTTTGACAATAGCTGTGCACATTTATGGTTTTCTAATCTTATTGTATTTGATTTTGTTCTACATGTACTTCAGTTATTGATTTTCCAAACCTACATAATTAATATGTTTAGTTAAGATGGACTGCTTAGGGACCAGAATGCACAGGCAAGAGAGGTTGGGGAGAGAGAGCGAGATAGAAAAATAGAAGAGAAAGAGAGAGAGGAAAGGAAATATATGAAGGTAAAGTTTCTAGGTATATGAAACACTTGTATTTCATAGGAAGTGAAAGGATGCATGATTTGTTTGATTTTAGTTTTGCCACAACCATTCTGAACATTTTGTTTAACAGTAATCTTCTGCATCGTCTGTTCCAAAGGAACTACTAAAGAAAGAAAATATTGTTGGATTATAAAATGGACTAGCATATTCGGCTACGGATGCTACTTTCAAGTACATGTGTTATAAATTATATTTTCTTATAATTGATGATGTTTGATTAATGTTCTGTGTTCATGGTTTACCAAATTTGTGTGGATCACTGATGGCTGAATTGAGAAATGTGCATTTCAGCAAACCTGTGCAGTTGGGTAAGCATGTCAAAGAGTACTTACAACTTACTATTCTCACTATAACTGCCCTGAATATAAAATTGGCAAAATCATAATATCACTCACTGGCAGAATTTGAGCATCTTGTCTTCTTCATTTTATTTGTAGACTGCTGAACAGAAGTCAGTTCACTTAAACTTCTTTCCAGTCAGGGATATGTTTGTTACCATTTTATGCAGATTCTCAAAACTTGATTCCTTAATCAGATAAAGGTACATGTCAAATGTGAAAACCATATATAATGTCTGACGTACTCCCCAGCAGTCACCATAGTTTGAACTGCCATATTTGAACAAGTTCCTGTTTTATTTGTAGATTGAAGAGCAGAAGTCAGTTATTTCCAAATGGCAGGCACAGTAATTGAAGTAAATTTACTCTTAGCAAACCCGTATAAAAACTTGCAAACAAATGAAAACTGGCCTTTATTGTATTTGGCTGTTCAATATTTGCTTGAGAGTTCTTGGTCTAGTGACAAAATTACAGAGCAGTGTTCTAAAAAGAGAATGATCTCTTTGGTATCTAAGGACACATTTGTTGTTTTCATGGGCGTCGATCTCTCATTGATACCCATTCATCGGGGCGGGATGATCTATTCATTCATCCCCCCTGATGAATAGGTATTACGTAAGTATCGACGCCCATGTTGTTCTTTCATTATAATTGTTTATTTCAATCAAGGAAATGAAACCTGATATTCCAAAATATTACAATTATTAACTTTGAAAATAAACAATTTGTTAACAAAATACACTCTTGACATATTATTGTATTTTTTTGCTAAATATATATTTTTTATGAACAATTAAGAAGAGAAGAAATATATTCTCCTTGTCTCCTGTCAAACTTGAAAACTACTCTAAAAAGTGTGTAAATTAAACAAGTTGTATTTTTACCGCCTCCCTTTTGAGAAATAAAGTACTGTGGAGTACACTAGGGTGACTCAATATTTGCTCAATTGACAATTTCTCTGAGTGTTTATATCGTAAATACTGCTGAAAACTGCACAATCTACTGTTAATTGCCAATGTAATAAAATGAGAGTGAGTAAGAAGCCTAGCTTTCAATCCTAGCAGAATCTTTGTCAGGGCAGACATGTATTTGAGTGAAAAGTTATGGTTACATTAGACTTAGTGTTACAGTTTTGGTTAGGGTTAGAAAATCTGCTTTAAAATTGGTTTGTGATAAATTGATGGTGAAGCAATAGTCGCCTCAGAAGCAAGAAATCGCGGAACCGGTTTTATAAAGGCTCAGCAGATCAAAGCAGAGTCAATTATTGATAGATCATAATGATAAAGAAGAGAATGGATACACACACACAAATCAATAAATCTAATCAGTTGATTCAAGTGATGTAGACCGATAATCAGATAAGATCAGTCTGAGGGAGCATTAATCTTACTTACATAGGGCAGGGGGGGGGGGGAATAGCCTGAAACATGTTTTGGAATGTTTTTTTTTATTTATGAACAACAGTTCTAGAACTAATTGTGCATGCCAAATAGAAAAGATTAATTGAAGCATTGCATATAGTTTTAAGCAAGATACATGTATGTGAATACTCATTTAATATACTACACATAAGTGTTTTTTATGACAATCAATTATCCGGCAATACAAATCCATACCATAATCAAGAATTGTAACATTTCATCTTTTAAGAGATAACATCAAATCTTACCTGCAAACATTTAATATATTGTCTTACCTTGTGGGTGATGAGAACCCTTTTCCCCGATACAGTCTGGTAAGAACAAATAATACATGTTGTGCTTGTAGCATGGTGAACAGATATAATCTGTGTTTTTGAATTTAAAACAAAATATAAATTTGTTCTGTTGGAAGAAATATATGTGGCCATGAAAGAAGAGAACATGGTAGGATTAGTAACACAACAGAAGTGTACTGTATAACTGTTATGCTTTAAATATATAACAGATATAACAATAAAAATAATTTACTTTATATTCCTGTACATATGGCCTTGAGTGGTTAAAATTAATTAGGTTTTTGAAAAACAATACAGTGTTTACAACTGTTTTTGTTTTAGACGTGAAATAAATGTGACCATGACTTTAATAGTTCATTGCCAATATTATATTTTTAACCAAATCATTTGTCGGCAGAGGAAAACAAATTTGATTCGGCCATGAGAGATTAGAAATCCATTTAGATTATTAATTGAAATGATTATGAATTATTAAAATTTCATTTTACGTCCCAATTAAAATGGCGATAAATTACTGACACGAATTGTAAAGCTAAATTTAGGGAGTGAAGTTGAAAAATATATATGTATGTGTTGTGTGTATGCAGTAGATGTGCATATAATATATATTTATTGAATTTCTCTATTGCATGTAATTTAGTTCAGTTGGTATTGAATTTCTTTGGAAATGTATGCTTTTGATGGTAGCTGGTGATTGATTGGTTATCTGATGTACTTTTGTATCAAGCATGAAGTCAAGGAAGTGGAAAGTTATTGCAGCAGCAAGTGAGTTAGCTATTTCATTTTTTATTGAAAATAAGATACAAGAATTGTTTTCTTTTTGTGTTTTTGAAGTTATTCATCCGTTTGTTTATCCAACCCGTTTTCGTTCTCCTTTTTTTTTCTTCAATTTGTGTAACTCACTTTTTGTAATGTCTGGTTTTGTGTCATGAAATGATGTGGCATGAATGACATTTATTTTTTGCCCTAGGTATGAAATGAATGATGTTTGCATTGAGTTTTTTTCTTCTTGTTTTCAAATACCGGAAAGAAAAAGAAGCTCTATATTGTTTATTAGAGCTCAGAAGTTCTTATGATTCTTAAAAGCTCTTTAAAGGTGTGATAAATCTTGAACTTACCTTCCTATACTGTATACGCCAATATTTTCGCGAATGAGAGGGTAAAGGACATTTTCGCACATTGTTGATTTCGCGATCGGCAAGTCACGCCGCTGGGAAAACAGTTCACTCAAAAGTAGTGACAAAATGCAGCACATTTATGACAATAAATCATCATATAATATACAGCAAATTCGTAAATCAATTACAGTTTTATCATTTCTGACATGATTTTTATGGAAATATGGTAACATACTGTTCAGATTTACCTCGATAACAAAATTTCCGACGTATCTATATTGAGCTTTGACAGCTGCTTTCTTTTTATGCGGTAGCTACCACTACTAGACCACTACTTGATGTTTGCCGGGGGACTGGCCGACCAATTGTATGCTCGCAAATGCCTGCTTTAAGATTTTACAAATGACTGGCAATATGTTGGCGTGTTGTTATTACGCGTCTCTCTACTGATACGCGAAATTCGCGAAAATAAAAGCCTCGCGAAATTAACAGCTTATACAGTATTAGAAATTGTCACTGCCTTTTTTCCTTTTAAACCCTACAAATCCCTTGAAAGTTGAAATGTAATGACGGTGAGATCAACCAGTGACTGAACTACTCTTGTTTGCTTCACTCATAAAAAAACAACTGAACATGTACTACTTATCCCTATAGAGTACCAAAGTGTGATGCCAGAGCTATGCATTGCCAAAGGTATTGGTTCTACACAATGTCAGGCAAGCCAGACATTTCTGACCTAGCAGTTAAACTGTTAAGAAGGCAATCATGCAGCATCAACCCAATACCAAAAGCTGAATAATAGGACAAGTTGTTAAGAACCTTTACCATGCTTTAACAAAAGAATGTGACGTCGGGTACTTCGGTACTAGGTCTATAGAGCTCTACAATGCGTTTAAATAGCTCTTGATGAGTTGCTTTTTTATTTCCAATATTTTTATGTCATACATCATAGAAAATCTAGTTACTATAAACTCTAGTTACATGTAAATCTAGCTGGTTTCATAATTCCAAATATAAATGAAAATGGAGTTAAATTGTTTCTAGTAATAATAATAATATCCAATTTTTATATAGCGCTTATCACGATTGATAATCATCTCTAAGCGCTTTACAATTTTATTATTACCCCGGTCATAGGATACGATGCGAACCAGCACACATTGTGTGCACCATCTCCACTCCCTGGGGAGTATTCCTTCCAAGCGCTCAGTGGGCTCAAGAAGATCGTTCACATAAAGGCTTTCACCTCCTACCGGTCCCCATTTATACACCTGGGTAGAGAGCAGCAATAGTGGATAAATTGTCTTGCTGAAGGACAAACGCGTTGGGCAGGGTTCGAACTCGGGATCTCATGATCGGAAAGCGCGCGCTCTACCAATCTTGCCACACCACATCCATGGATATTGCCAAGTGTCATAACTCATACAACTCTGAGTTAAATCCCTTACTCATCATCACCTATTATGAGTTTGCCACCTCCATTGTTCCTTTTAATTCCTAACAACCACTTGAAACATTACGAGGGTAAGATGAGCTGGTGTCCAAATTGTTCTTGTTTACCTTCCTCCTTTATGAATAAAAGAGAGAAAAGAGAGAATGCTATAGCCTGATAGGCATAGTGATAAGGCACCTACCCCCTCCGTAACATTTGTTCTTGCATTCAAGATGCAACATTTGCTTTTATCTATGGAAAGGATACTGTACTGTACATTGTTTACTCTATAACCACTCTCTTAGAAAGAAAGACATAACATTGTATAGTAATATCACCTACCCCGTCTGTAAGATTTGTTCTTGTATTCACGATGTAACACTCATTCTGACAAGAACCAGTTAATGGGATACTGGACCCTGTTTACTCTGGTCTGTGAACACATCTTAGAAACAAAAGACATACAAAGCTTGGATGACAAGTTTTGCTTCATCATGCATATATATGCTATGAAAGGTCCAGATGCAGTTTTAGCCTGAGACTCGAGTTCTGTTTGTGTCTTCTACTAAAATTTCAAGGTTTCTGGTCTTTAAAGCCAGAGCATAGTATCTTGCACGAAGAGTATTACTTACCACTTTATTTAAGGTCTCTCATCTTGCTTAAAGTTGTGATTTTAGATGCTTATTTCGATAGCAACGTGACACTTCAGACTGCGTGATATACCACTCCGTTGGCCGTTCCATTTGATAGCCCTTTCATATGGACCTTTGGAACCCTCATGTTTTAGTGACCCTCTGACCAACTGTTCCATGGACACACCATCCGCATTCAAATATTTGACCAGTTTTATGTGTTTGTATACCTACATGTGTACCAAATCCTGACAACAAGATAAGAACTATGCTTTACATCAGGATTAAAGCTGGAAAGATATATGCGTAACCATGAGAGAAGTTAATTACCAGTTAGTCATTTTGGTTCCATCTTCTTGATTGAAAACTAATTGGTTCCTGACTCTTTGTTACTATCCAGTGTAAATTGAAGTCACTATAAAGAAACAAGCTGAGGTTGTTCTCCTGTGTTCAGTTGGGAATATACTCTTGTTCATCACACTCTAATAATACGCCATTTGGAAGGAAATACTGGAGTTTTAACACTTTGATTTTCATATTAACTACATGCTGTTTGCCAGAGTTGCAATATTTCATTCATGGCTGAAGGATTCAATTCATTCATTGAATTATTTATGTCTATTCTTTGAATGAATATCTTGGACAGGATGCGAAACATGCTCTGAATTTATAACATCAATATTTGTAAAAGAGAGAATTATAAATGCTGAAGCTTCTTCAACACCTGCACTTGCATGCAATATATTGAATGTATAATTGCTATTCCTAAGGAGAGTTTTTGCTATATACATACTAGCAGAGCGACAAATCTTGTGGTATTATAGAACATCAGTTGAATTTCATATTGCTGATGCATACAGTGTATGTTAACACGTGTATCTTGGCCCACAACAACATTGAACTAGTATGCAATCAACAAGCTATCAACTATTGAATTATTGATCCTGACCTTACAGTAAAAACATAATACTTAGCATCCCAACAAAAGCTTCTAAAATGTCAGAGAAGAGCCGATCAGAGTCAAGGACAGATCGTTCGGTGCGGCGCCAGAAATCACCTGTTCGCCGCAGCTCATCACGATCCTCATCCATCAACAGCATCGCATCCAGCAACACCGGTGTCAGTGGCCCCACCACCAAGAAAAATCGCAGCATCGGTTTTAATTTAACCACACTACAGTTCCTGGGATCACGTCAGTATTCTGGGATCGGAAGAATGTGTACCATGAATAATAAATGCCAGGAAATATGATAGAACATTTACTCTTAAACTGGAAAAATTGATTATTCTTGTATTTCAAAAATATTTGATGATGCATTGGTGCTTTGAATAGTTGATACCTGATTTGCACAGCTGCCAAGTCTCCCTGATTCTACAGGAGGCTCCCTGAAAATGTACAGATCTTTCCAAATCCTAATTGACACAGACAATTTATGTGAAAAACTTCCTGGCTAAGAGAATTATCTTTCCCCATTGTGGTGTATGGATTTCATAATCATATCCCTGCACTGCTATGTGAAACCTCCCTGATTTTTCAATTTCAATATTCATCTCTAAGCGCTTTATATTTTTACCCCAGTTAATTGGACACACATTTGCAATCAATGTGATGTGCACTTTCTGCTTACTTTGGATCAATGCATTCTGGCAGACATGAGGTGCATTTAATTAAACGGTATACCAGTACAATTGCATACATGTACATGTTCCACTCCTACTCCTCATTTGTACACCTTGGTAGAGAGAAGCATTAGTGGATAAATTGTCTTGCTGAAGAACAAAAACGCACAAACAATGCACTGGTTTGAAACTCTGGATCTCACTGATTGATTGGAGAGCGGGAGCTCTTAATTGCCACGCTACGTCCATTAGACATATATGGCAGTTCTGTTAACATGTCTTCTTTCTTCTTTACTCTCAACAGATAAGCTGAGGAAGAAGCGTGATGGCACCCCTGAGAAGCCTGTCAGCCCCAACAACTCCCAGAGCCTGATCGAGGAAGAGGTGGTCCCTCCTAGCAAGCAGGTCATCAATGGAGATGACATCCAGGCAATGGCCATTGACCTCCAGGAGCTCGCAAAGGTCAGTTTCTGGCGGTGTCTCGGTTATAAATCGTTTTTGCACTCATTCTGGGCCCAAGGCCCTTAAGTATTTAGTGGGGTAGATGATGTTTTGTCAGGAAAGGGAGAATTTGAAATAAAGAATAGGTTGTTCCCCCAGCAAGCAGGTCATCAATGGAGTCGACATCCAGGCAATGGCCATCGACCTGCAGGAGCTCGCAAAGGTCAGTTTCTGGCTAAAGTGTCTCGGTTATAAATAGTTTTTGGACTCTCTCATTCTAGGCCCATGTCCCTTAAGCATTAAGTGGGTAGATGATGTTTTGTCAGGAAAGGGAGAATTTGAAATAAAGAATAGGTTGTTCCCCCAGCAAGCAGGTCATCAATGGAGACGACATCCAGGCAATGGCCATTGACCTGCAGGAGCTCGCAAAGGTCGGTCAAGAATAGTTTCTGTGGATTCAAAGAATATGAGGAACATTGATGTATTTTCAGTAAAAAGATTGAGGAGAAAAAGTGAATATAGATAGAGGTTGTTTCTCCCAGCAAGCAGGTCCTCAACGGAGAGGACATCCAATCACTGGCCATTGGTAAAATGTTATTAGGGAATTTAAGTAAATGCATCAGGATTTTTTGTAATTCCCCATCTAGATGCGAACATCAGATGAAACATCAGTCAGTGTTGGACAAACACTAGACTAAAACTCAATCCCAACCAGTCCTAAAGTTTATATGGCTATTGAAATATATTAAGAGAATTGAAAATAATGTGGATTTTCTTTGTTCCCCATCTAGTTGCGAGCTCCAAAGCCTCCCCAGTCCCCCAAGAGTCGGACGACAGCCAAGCTGGTGACAGTGAGGAAGATGAAACCACAGTCAGAGCTGGACAAGCCCAAGACCAAGCCCATTCTGATCGCCAGGCCAGCTCCACCCAGCGCACCTCTCATGAAGGAGGACTACACTGGTATGATAGATCAATTTTTAGACATTTTAGATACAGTCAAACTTGTATATAAAGATTATCCAAGGGAGACACAAAGAGTATCCTTTTTGATCAGGTGGTCTTTACACACAGGTTCATTTGCATGTAAATTGTTTATACACAGTTTATATTTGTAGTCAGTTGGTCACCTAGAGCAGGTTTGACTGTACAATGATTATAAATTTGTAAAATGATTTTGAGGCTTATGAAATACTGACAGTCTTCTTTCACTTGAATTGAAATAACTAATAAATAATGCTGAAGATGAATCTGTGAGACCTATACTTGATGTTTAAATTATGTTCAATATTTATTCCTAAAATGATGCCAAACACTATCATTTTCACATACTGCTGCTTATAAATGCATGATTCCCATAATAATATCTATTATTTATATAGCGCCTATCACGATTGATAATCATCTCTAAGCGCTTTACAATTTTTATTATTACCCCGGTCATAGGATACAATGCAAACCAGCACACATTGTGTGCACCATCTCCACTCCCTGGGGAGTATTCCTTCCAAGCGCTCAGTGGGCTCAAGAAGATCGTTCACATAAAGGCTTTCACCTCCTACCGGTACCCATTTATACACCTGGGTAGAGAGCAGCAATAGTGGATAAATTGTCTTGCTGAAAGACAAACGCAGTGGGCAGGGTTCGAACTATGTTTTTGAGACCACTGGAGGCTGCCATGGATGTTTTTTCTATGGTTCTGCATGTCATCAGAGCATGCAATTACAATAATGCGTTACGTAATAATGCGTACCCGCAGTTACTGGACCTGCTATGTTTTAAAAAGACTTTATGGATTTATTTCTGACATTAATAATACTAATAAATTGCTTTTTAGAAGTGCATAAGACATATATGATTTTAAGTGCTGTAAAAATGAATATATAAGAAGAATAACAACATTATGCATTGCCTGTTGTAACTATTGTCCTTGTTGTTGCTTCAGGTGCTGCGGGACCACGCTTTGATTCCACGGGGAACATCATGCCGCACAGCATTCTGGGATCAGTGGATGCATTCAAGATGGAAGCTGTACAGAGGGGACACTTGGAGGTAAGGACTAGAAGCCACCAACTAGGGGCTTCTGTAGCTCAGTTGGTTCCAGACTCAGGAATATTGGCATTTTGAACCACAGTCATTTTGAGATCCAAATTAAAAATACTTTCTCTCAGAATTGAAACAAAAAAGCAATCATTAGCATAATCAATAATCAGTACTCAAGTTTATGTACATCACTTTTGTCAGAGTTCATACATGGCCTGGATCACCTTGAAAGTCATGTTTTCTAGGCCTTGAAAGTCAGGGTAAATTGTAAAATATTCTCCTGGGTCATGGAAAGTCATGGAATTTCATTTTATCTGCATTTTTTCAGTGCTGATTAATGCACATAAATATTTGAAAACTTAGTTTTAAAAAAAACATTATTTACTGTGGTGAAAAGGCATGGAAAAGTCAAGGAATTCTTGCTGTTAAGGTCATGGAAAGTCATGGAATTTGACTTGAAACAAGTGAATAACACTGTTTTTACCATGATATGAATGCAGATGGCCGATGATCATCCAGTGGAGGCACGACCTTTGACCCCATCCGTCAAGCCCGAGCTGAGCAGAAAGGTGGAACCCAAACCACGCGATCCGTTCATGGATGAGAACAGAGCCCTGCTCAACTGGCAGCAGAAGATGATTGAGAGGAAGAAGACACAGGGATACATATCAAGTGAGTCTCCAAGCAAAGCTCAATTTCATTTTCAATTTTAATACCATTAACCTGTTCCCTACCAGATTTTGCAATCCCCATAGAGTTAATACAATGCCCATCCGGTTCCCTTGGGCAATGGGTTGATATGCTTAATTCCACTGGCCTGAATGGGTAACCAAATTTGTTTTTTCTTTGTTTGGGGCCACCAGATTCAGGTTTTGGGCCACTAAAATTTGAAAAATCTTTTTTTTAAAACTTGCCCAACTGTGGCCATATTCATAAAAGCCCGATAGCCTATCTGTCAGCTAGGCCTTATCTCCTTGCCAAAATGCCAGTTTGGACGATAACTAGCGGGGAACTCACACAACTCGCTTGGGTGATCACCTTTGTTTTCACAAACCAGTGCACAACACACACGTGCATGGATATGTCTTTTGTAATGTGTGTAGATTTTGCACGCTGTCTATGTCCTTACCATATCGACCAATCAACGAGCGTCTAAGCCCTGTAATACAATAGCCATTTAAAATCTTCGTAGCGGGTTGCTAAATCGTAATTCAAGAAGCACTGCTAACCATACCGATAACAAGCTAACAACTCGGATGATCTAATTTATTCATCCTGGCTGTCATGGTAACATTCCATCTGTTGCAAGTTTGTTTGACATCGCATAAAAGCGCAGTTTACTCGAACGTGTGAATGAACGAATTGTTCCTTATTGTTCCAATCATAAAAGCGTCTTATTGAGTTTGTTATGTGTTCTACAACGTTATACAGTAAGGGGGGGGGGGGGGGGTAGTAGAACATAATTGTCTTATCTGGGGTAAATGGGGGGGGGGGGGGGGGGGGGGAGGGCGGTAACTTGTGTCCAAAACAAAAAGCTTGCTATAATTCCTAAATGTAAGGGTGTTACTGTAGATATGAGCGTGAGTAGGAATGATGTTTTTTTTTCGGGGCGGGGGGGGTGGGGGGGGGGGAGGGATCACGCGTAAGCACATGTTTTCATAGCCAATGAAGTAAAACCAAATACATCATCTCCCTCCTCATTACGATCAAGCTCCGCCACGCTTATAATATGATAGCATGACAAGGGAAACTATTCAATTGCAGTGAAAACAGAAACGAAATTGCATTAAATAGTATTATATAGATAGATTCATCAAAACAGAATTGAAATCACATAAAATCAATCTGAACTGCAAAAGTAAGCTAATATGTCACAAAAAGGACAAATAAAGGCAAATTACTCTCCAGATAAAAACATGTAATTTAAGCTGATAAAAGATGTTATTGCTGAAGTACAAGGATGCTAGGACAAACACGGAAAAGTATGTTTATTTGGGGAACTATTTTGAACTAACATCACGCTATCATAAAAAAATCTCTAATATCCCTTATTCGAATATTTTCCTTGACATGTTCACGATCGCGCCACACGCATATACACACAAAAACCGGGCAGATTGTTACTTGCTAGCAATTTAGAGGTGCATCAGAGTACCTCTAAATTTAAATTTTTGGTCCAGTGTCGCTAAAATTTGTCCTATCTGGCTTTGGTGAATAAGAAAAAATTAGCTGGGTGTTAGGTCGTCATTCAACTTCACGCCTTTGTTGTAAGTCCAACAAAGCTCTATTCAGAACGTCCGCATAAATAGATTTCAATGCATTTAGTCGGCACCGCAGATCTATTGTTGTAACTGTTCGCATTTCGACTAACAATGTATGTTTGAAACAGATTTAATATGTAATTGAACAGGTTTATTCATATATTTTGTTTTTTTCCCCCATTTTTCAATTGCAGAGCGTGCTTCAGAAGCCCCCTGAGACACTGGTGATGAACCCAGGCTGAGGAGTACAGACAGACTCAGGAGCAGCGATACCTGATCGACAGGGCTATCCCTGCTGTGGACTATGGCAAAGGATGTAAGTATAGAAGAACATTATGATAATGATGTGGTGATGGAGGTGATAATTGTGATGGTGATTGTGATCATGATGGTGATATATGATGATGATGATACTATCGGGGGCAGCACTACCTGATCTAACCCTAACCCTTATCTGATAGATAGGGCTATCACTGCTGCAGACTATGGCAAAGGACGTAAGTGTGGAAGAAAAAATATGATGATGGTGTAGTAATGGTGATTGTATGATAATAATAATGACTATAACCGATTGACAGGTCTAACCCTGCTGTGGCTGTGGCATTGGGCAGTGGGGGTTGGTGATGGCGGGGGATGGTGATGGCAATTGAGATGGAGATGGCGATGCTACTGGTAGTGATGGTTGTATTGCTGGTGGTGGCTCATTTTGGAAGCCAAATTCAAAGTACTTTCACAATCTGAAAGAACCCATATTGGAGTATCTTTTGTATGTGTTTTTTTCTTTCTTTCTCTTTTTGCACAGACCGTGTTGGCAGTGAGTTTTGGAAGCAGCAGGAGAGGATTGGAGATAATCTGTCTGGCATGCAGTAAGTTTATCATCAAGTATTTTAGATTTTGTGTACAGATGTTTCAACAAGTTTTGAGTTCTGTTGCATCAAAAATAATAAGGCTGAATATCCCTTTTCTCAATTTTTAGTGGTCAGCAGTTTTTGGGACCAATTGCAATATACTACTACAAATATTGATTAGATTGCATAAACAATCAAACCTGCTAAAGCAACCATCTATAAGAACACTATTTATAACTCCCTTCAGCCAGAGCATTTTACATGTAAATGAACCTGTCTATAGAGACCAATTGCTCAAACCACAGATTTGACTGTAGTTGACTGTGAATCATGAAATAGAAATGCACCCAACATTATTTTCAATTGTTCAGCTACATTGTGACCGGTGACCTTCTGCTTCATTAGGAGTAAATTCCAGTTGTTTTTACTTGAAAGTGACTAGAGTTTTTATTAAACACTCTGTATCTAATGCTAATGAACACTATACTAAATGTAATTCTCCCTTTCCCCCCTTCCATTGTGTATGTAGCATGACATTGTCCAAGACGGAGCAAGGCTACCCTCCCCCAATGGAGCACATTGGATACTCCAACACAGTCAGAATGAGATGGGTAGGTATAATCGCATATAAAGAAGGTGATGATAGTTGTGGTTGTGAAAATGATGTTGATGATGATGAGACAATTATGATAAAAATCGTGATGATAATGATGATGACGACGATAATTACAAGACGACAACAATGATGCTTGTGATGGTAAGGAATATTCCCCCTTGAATTGGTTAACGCTGTTGTTTTGTTCCTTTGCTAGGCATGGCTTGGGGTCCAGGGAGAGCCTCCCCAGTCAACTACCCCTGAAGCAATCCCAGTACCTGCAGGAGGGAAGAGGCAGCTACAACATGTCATTGATGATCTGGACCCATGCAAACCTGCTGTGAGTACTCCATTACAAATGGGTTTTTTAAAGCAAAGTTGGGGATGTCAGTTTTCAGGCAGAAGGCTGATATTCAGGCCTGTTCCAATTTCGTTTTAGGCTCATTTTAATAATTTTACACACACAATAAGGTATCTTGTTGGCTTGTATCTTGCTGGGCATCCCTGTAAAAGCATCTTTACTTTGTGTTTGGTTTGTTTGTTTGTTTGTTTGTTTGTTGAATAAAGATAGAAAGAGACAGCTTAAGCTGTAAATTTGATTGGACCCATAGTCATTCGTGTTTTATTCACTCAAACTTCTTATAAGATGATCTCCTTTCTATACCCTGTAAATGAACAAATGTAATGAATGGAGGATTGTGATTGTCTAAAGAACTGGGTCAACTACATGTAGATTCTTGGACTCAAAATTGTCACCTAAAGGGTGATTCGTTTTGGTTGGGATGCCAGATTCTGATTCAAGTATTATTCAAGTATCCTTTCTAAGAGGCACATCTTACTTGATGATTACAGAACATGGAGGATCTTCAAGTGATTGGTTCCAACCAGCCCAAGGAGAAGAAGCTTGATATGTGGACACGCTCCCCTACACCGGATGCTGGGACATTCAAGGTGGGGAAGGGAGGAGACGCAAACATGTGAGTATCTACTACACCAATGCTAAAAATATATACATGTACTATACCATGGTCATACTAAAATTAAGTAGTTCTTCAAGACAATTGGTATGTGCTGCCTTCTAGCCAGGCACTCGACAAAAGTCAAATGCACAAAGTTACCAGATTGATTTGCCCCTGTTTGTAGCATCTTTACTTACAGTAATAATAGAATTAACTTGTTTGCCTTGTGGCCCAGTCTGGCAAGTCAAAATAGTATTTTTCAAAATTTTAGTGGCCTGCAGCCTGGATCTTGTAGTCCCAAATAGAGAAAAACATAGACAATTATGTTATATTTGGTTGCCCATTTGAGCCAGTGGCTTAAATAATTACTCCTTTTGAATTTATTCTCCTCTAGGACTATTGATGACAGTGCCATGCCAGAGGAGACCATTCCAGAGCCGATTGTAGGCCCAGCCCTGCAGTTCAATGGCTACCCAGCCCGCTGGGACCGGGGACAGTTCTAGCCACAAGGGCCAGATTGCCTGCAGCTCCAGGGTCACCTTTGAGGCCTTTGCAGAAGTGAGGACCACGTCTCATCTGGAACTAGTCAATAATGGGACTACCACTATCTACTATGACTGGAAAGGTGAGAATTATTTCTGTTAATAATTATTATTTGCCTAATTTATATAGCGCCTTATGTGATTGATCATCACTCTTAGCGCTTTACAATTATATTATTACCCCAGTTGAGGGACACACTCACAATCGATCCGCACATGACGTTCACTTTACCAAAATCACCTATGTTCTACAGATGCTAATGAGTGTAAACCTTAATTTGTTCCTTTCCTTTATTAATTTTGCTCAGGACTACCAACATCCACTATGACTGTAAGGTACTTTTTGAAATCGTTACAATGTTCTCATTTTGGTAAAACGCTTTTTGCCACATTGAGCGAAAGCAATGCTAGAACAAAACTTAACAGATTACATCTGCAATACTATAATTCTCTCTCTACCTATGATACAGAAATTAGCAATGTTGAACTTTTTAAACATTTAAATTGATGACACCAAGACAAAATGCGAGTTATCCATATGACATAAATCTATCATTACAGAAAATCGCAAAGGCCAGTCCCTTTGAGGGTTATTCTAACCCATACATCTCCAAGGCGATAGTCTCTTTTTCGCTATTCAAGATCTGGAAAACCATGCATCAGAAAAAATCTGCTTTATCCCAAATTACTTTTATGCATAAACCATCACCAACAATTGCTTTGACATTTTTAATTTCAGAAAATCCCGAAGGCCAATCCCTTTGAGGGTTGCTCCACCCCGCGCATCCAACGCTTCTACTTCAACACAAGCAGCGGTGTTCTCCTCCCAGGGGAGAGTCTCCGCTTCCCATTTGTCTTCAGTTCTCCCAACGCAGGCATCTTCTCTGAGACCTGGCAGCTGGATACGCGCCCCTCCCTGTGTGGGGGCGGAGTGCCCTGCAGGTCACTCTGAGGGGCGTAGCCCTCCAGGAGGACAAGAATCTGAAGCAGAGACAGGATATTGAGTATGTGTTTATGGTCTCTATGTTTTCATGGGTAGCATATGTAGTAATTATAATGATGATAATTAAGAATGAGGGCATATCCCTGTGCACTGTAGACGACAAAAAGACAAGGAACTCATTAAAAGAGCCTTCTGTTTTCCTATTAAACCAATACATGAAATGAAAGAAATGAAAAAATGAAATGAAATGAAATGAAATGAAATGAAATGAAAGAAAATGAAATGAAATGAAATGAAATTTATTTACCAATTGAAAAACATATAATACAAAGATTCCGCAAAATTAAATCTTCTTGGTAAAAAAGGAACTAGTTATAGCACAAAATGCTAGTTGGTCTAGCCCTTATAAAAATATGCATTAAAATAGTATTGGAATTATAAGCACAATAGACAACGCAGTTCATAAAGTACGTGCTCATACAAAATACAGAATCAAGAATGCCGAACATAATGTATATACAAATGGAAAAGAATCATTTCAATCTAACAAATAACCTTATCAACAATTTACCGAAACGTGTGTCTTGACATTTTACTTTTTAAATTATTTGGAAGTTCATTCCATATTTTTGGGTCCGATATATATGAAATGGATTGTTTTTGCTAATTCTAATTTTACTGGATCTATTTTGAATTTATCATCATTTTTACTTCTAGTATCATAACAATGATCAACTGCGAGTACAATAAGTAACTATACTTTGTGAGAGTTTATCGTTAATTATCAAATCAAACATCACTGGTTCCTATGACATATTTGTATAACTCATAAAATATTAAGGACAGATAATGCCATAAATAATGGAGCTGTGTGCTCCCTTGGATTCTTGAAACATATTGCACGCATGGCTCTCTTTTGAAGCAAACATATCTTCATTAGATACGACGGATAAGTTCCACCCCCCAGACTTCTAGGCCATATGTAATGTGTGGTTCAACAAGTGTAAAGTACAACAATTTTAACATTCTTTTAGGCACAAAATTTCGTATTCTAATATAATACACCTATGTTCTTTCTCAAGGAGACACAAACAGAATCAACTTGTTTCTTCCATGTTACATTTTCATCAATATCGACTCCAACAAATGAAGTATAAGGAACTTTTTCAATTGTTTCATTATTCATTACAATATTACCAAGAACATCAATTTTCCTGCACCTACTTTTAAATATGATGTACTTAGTTTTCATAGTATTAATAGTAAGTTTATTTTCTTTACACCAGGTAATATCATTTTCCATCTCAATCAAATTAATAGCATCTCCTACACCCTGAAAAGTATGAAATAAGCTAGAATCGTCTGCAAAGAGACGGAAATTAAAAATAATCGGACGAGTTAGGAGATCATTTATATAAATAAGGAATAACGTTGGACCTAACACAGATCCCTGGGGAGCTCCACAAGTTATTGGTAGTTTGTCTGAATGAATATTATCATAATCAACAATTGAAATCTATTAAATAAATAATTCCTCATCACAATTAGAGGCATTCCTCTCACTCCGTAATGCTCTAATTTATATATAATATATTGTGATTTATAGTGTCGAACGCTTTAGCAAAGTCTAAAAAGAGTCCAACCGTTGTATTACCCTGATCAATATCATGACAAATTTGCTTTAAACAGATTTATTAATGATAATTTAGTCCTATTAACCAGAACGAAATCCATATTGGTAGGTAGGTAGGTAGGGTTTGTGTCTTATGTGGGCTTTGGAAAGATATAGCAGGATTTTCTATGATAACCAACAAAAAAGAGAGAATGACAATACTACAATTTTGAAAAGTTCTTGTCAATTAAATTATACAATCTGTAATTCAAAAAACATTGGTATTTAACCCCTTGCGTACGAGAACCTGGTGAGCTATGTACACAATCTATATGAGGAATCGTTGATATAAAATTATTGGCTTCCTTTGTCTCCTTATCTTCACAGAAAGAGCTGTTCGTCAAGCAGGCGCAGGTTGCTGTACGTCGCATCCTGGATGAACTGGTTGACCGGGGTTCGTACCCCTGAGCGTGTGCCTTCCCCTGTGGATGCATACCTCACTGATGAGGAGATCTTGAGAGACTTAACCCAGGGGTATGTTGCATCAGCTAACAATTTGTTCACATCAAATCAGAAAATATATTTTCTAAATAGTGTAGGAACATTGCCTAGAGTTGTAATTACAGCAATCATCTTGTTTATATCTATTTTATATCTATATTATATCCACTAAAACATCAAGGAAATTCCTTCCAGTGGTAAATTACCAATGAAATATTTGTTTGTAGAAAACGACTGGTGAAAAAAAACTCTTTACTCTTTGCTGACAGGTTGCCGTTTTGGGAAATAAACAGAATTAATCCCCACTAGTATCAATAAATGTTTGTGTTGTGAGATTTTGGAAGGATAATGACATTTGTTATGAGTGATTTGATTTGCATTTCTCTAATGAGTTTGTGAGTCAGTTGAAGCAACTTGAACAAGTTGTTTTGGAAACAAGAATGATTAAATCAATGTATGATTTATTATTCTTTATAGCGCTTGGTTGTATAATGATGTGATTGTCAATTCATTGTTGTTTGTCTTCTCTTACGCAGATGCATTTCTCCAATGAGGTTGTGAGTCAGCTGAAGCAGCTGTATGTGGAGCAGTTTGATGAGAGGAGAGAGATGGGGTGGACTGGGATCTCAATGTCTCAAGATGAAAGAGGTTTGTTGCAATAGTTTTGTTATATACCACTGTAGCATGATCATACCAATGACTGGTACTTGCAGGGATCTAGTAACTTTGTCTCAATTGACCAAACAGTCACTTGCATTTCTAGCATTCCTGGTAATGCCTGGTTTTTCATCCTTTAAAGACGAATGCATGGTATCAATTACCCTCTCTAGCCAGACACTCAACATCCATTGAATAGAGAAGGGAAAGGCAAATGCACAGATTTACCAGAGGATTTGCCCTGTCTGTAACTTTCACTACTTTACACTACACTACTGTGTGTCCTAGGGCTGCAGTATTAGTGATAGACCCCACCCTATGTGACTCTCTATAATAAAAAAACAAAATTTAAATGCAAACAAAAACAACTACAAAAGTTTGCCTGTTGGCTCTAGGTTTCCAGACTTTTAGACATCAGAATGGTAACAAAATAATAGCATAAAATAAAGGGAGAATTAGAAAAGCAATTATATTTGAATAGAAATGGTTAATGAGTTCAGTGAGATTTTTTCAATATTTATTTTTGAATAATGGTATTTTTTTATTCAGGAATTCTTGTCTTTGGAAGATGAAGAGTTGAGAGAAGATCTACTGAACCAGATGAACAAAGCTGTGGTGTCTCTGTACTTCCCTCCCTTCACACCGATACAACATGAAATGTACAGAGTGGCGTAAGTACTTTGATCATTTTCCTGTGAATAAGTTGAATAATCAGCATCATGAATAATACAAAACATACAAATATTATATCTATATTAAAATGGGCTCTCAGTTTCTTAGACAAAATCACAGATATGTTCTGTTTGATGATGAAAATGTACATGTAGACGAATAAGTGGCACAGGCCAATATGATCAATATAACATGGTTTAATTGTCACTGACTTATTTTTAAGGTTATGACAGGGCGTCGATCTGTTCGGGAAAACACAATACATTGGTGGGGCGAGCTATTGTTCACTAAAAACAATGCTCGCCCCCACAATGCATTGTGTTTTCCGAACAGATCGACGGCCCCTGGGTTATGATAGCAGTAAATACAGTGGCCACCTACATGTATCTATAGTGGCTATCAAAAAAGCAATGTTATGGAACCTGTCTACAGAGGTTAGGTGGTCACTATACACTCGTGTGACTGTATTTTAAAAAAGTGTGTTAAACTTAGTAGATTTGAAAGTTGCACCTAATATTTATCTGTAATGATTGCTCAAAATGTTGTTTGATGAATTAGGTACCAACTGATGATGGAGAACGTTGATAACATAGTGACGCAAGCCAACACAATCAGAGTCAACATGGGCATTGCTGAGAAGGTGGAAGAACTACCAGATACTGCCGAAAGTAAGTATATTCAGTTCAGTTTGGTTAAAAAGCTAATGGAAATATAATTTTATGAAGACGAAAGATCCTAGAAACTCACTGTTTATTGTGAGTTGTATCAGAAAATAAACTCCAGATGTACAGTCATTCTGTTGCAAACCTCATATCTTGTTAAAAATAAACCCCCAGAATACCATAGTTGACCGCTAGTCAAAATACTCACAGTATTAGATACCGTATGTTGATTTTTCCTAAAAGCACACAATAGAAAACTGGGTCTAGTGGATTATTTCAATTCAATTTTTGCACTCAAAGGGTTAAAAGGTAAAGTGAGAATTAGGCCTGACACAATGCACACATATGTATATCTTTGGGCAATATTAGCTCACAAGCGCAGTCAATACTTTGACTTGGTGCCAAACGTCAAAGCAAATCATGTTTATCTTAGAAGTCCTATATTATGGAATTTAAAGAAATAAAAACACTAACAAAAAAACATCAAAATTAAAAGAGAAAAACAAACTTTAATGACAAGAGACAGTATTTCACTAATTCAGATAAATAAACAATAACCCTAGCGCTATAGTTGACATTTAAAATCAACCATGGCTACAAGACCTAGTCAACAAAACACAGTAGATAAATTTGAAATAACATATTATACTGATATTATGTTGAATTTTATTACGTAAGTTCTCCAGATCGGACTACATCTCGATTGGACTATATAAGAGATCCCACTTGCGCGGCTATGTTGTCAATTTCCGTTTGGCGCTGTGTGAAGAGTCGGGAGGTGCTCTCTGACCGCTGGAGAAAATAACTTAGAATTTCGTGGAAATTCTACTGATATAATTATTCAGGAGAGTAAATCAAAACGTTCCAAAATGATTTCATCCTATCCGAGATCATGGATTTTGGTATAACTGGATGCAAAATCATCCGATGGCGTGGCCTCGGAAATGGGAATTTGCTGACCACGCAGTGTATCGAACGCAGATTCAACTTCACCAACCCGCAGTGGCTGGCACAGCCCGACTGCAACGGGCGGGGCCAACCTCCGAGCGGCCGCGCCACTGTATAGCCCCAATGCTGTCCACGCAGTGGCAGCGAATCTCACCTCAGTGATACCCCACAGCAGTGGCTAGCTTAGCCAGACTGAACGGCGGTCCACGAGGAGAGGTGGCCTCGAAGGCAGTGCAAGACAACACTACTGTACTACCATGCACCCAGAATCGAGGTAAAACAGTTCCCGCAGCTATAATGATCATCGTAACGATGCAGCGCCACACCATGTGTAATAAACGGAAACGTTGTTCGTTGATTAGCCGGCCAATCATGGCTCATCACATTAGAGCTCTGAGGGAAATTCAGCGCTCTCTTAGATGACGAGCCGAGGAATTACAGAATCAACGAGATTAAATCAGAGCCATGCCTAACCTACCATTGTACATGTGAATACTCTGTGTGTATACTATTTTGATACACGCGTGGCCGTATTATAGCTGGTTGAGGAAACTGCATACAGTTTCAGGCAAGTTATGCCAACTCGATTTCTCACATCAATATACTAACAAACTAGCATGTCGTGCTAGGCCAATGATAACAAGCGGAGCATGGCGTTGTGGACGCCAAAATTTCCGCTGTCCGAACCCAAGATATCTGAACAAGCGGTCATGTTTCAGTTGTAATTGTCGGTTCACATAAGTAGGCTAGGCCCTATGTTATTGATGAATTGAATCACATATATATGAATCCTCTCAAGGAATAACAAGTGCTTGCTTAGATTGAAGGGCCATATTTACTCGACAATCAAATCACTGAGGTTAGGAAATTTGCCGAGTTAGATGGCAAATAATAAATA
>JBAMJV010007180.1:0-50434 GCA_037951105.1 Echinarachnius parma
TTGGACGCTTGAAGCACCTACTGCCTACCCTGACTTCAACTTGTCGAACCAGCCCCCTTTGTCTGGATAGGTGTGAGTGACCTTCCCTAGTGCCCAATGACCGCGAGGGTTTGGTCATCGGCTAAGAGCACCAAGTCACCCACCTCGAAATTCCTCTTTGGGTGGGTCCACTTTTGTCTCTGTTGTAGAAGTGGAAGATATTCTTTCACAAACCGTTTCCAGTATTGGTTGGCGAGGTACTGGACCTGCCGCCATCGCCTGCGACAGTATGTATCTTCCTTCCCGAAGATACCAGGTGGAAGTGGTGGGCTCCATCTCATGAGTAGGAGTTGGGTTGGAGTCAATGGTCCGTCGTTTCTTGGATCCATACTCAGTTGCATGAGTGGCCGTGAGTTTAGTATGGCTTCTACTTCGGTCATGTAGGTAGCCAATGCCTCCTCTTCGAGGGGTTGCGGGCCTAGGAGACTTCGAAGGATTTTCCGGACGGATCGGATCATCCTCTCCCAGACCCCGCCCATATGGCTTGTTCCTGGAGGATTGAAGCACCACTCGATTCCTTGTTGGTGCAACATTCTTCCGATCTTCGAGCTATTGAAAGCTTCTAAGCTCTCTCTAAGCTCTCGTTCGCCACCTTTGAAGTTCGTACCATTGTCGCTTACTATCTTCCTTGGTCGTCCTCTTCTGTTGACGAATCGCCTCAGGGCGTTGAGGAACGAATCCGTATCGAGCGAGGCAGCGAGTTCTAGATGAATCGCTCTTGATGTCATGCATGTAAATACACATCCGTATTTCTTCACGTGGGAGCGTCCTCTCTTGACTAGAAATGGGCCGAAATAGTCCACGCCTGTGCAGGTGAATATCTTCTGGGTCACTCGCTCTGAGGGGAGGTCAGCCATGAGTTGCTCGCCACGCTGGGCGTTTCTCCTTTTGCACTTGAGGCAATTTCCAAGTACCCTACGTACTGTTGCTCCTCCTCGTATGACCTAGAATCTCTCCCTCAGGGCAGTCCAAGTCATACCGGAACCTGAGTGTCCAACCTCTTGGTGGAAGGGTCTGATGACAAGCTCAGACACGTGGTGATCATGGGGCAGTATCATCGGATGCTTGACGTCATTGTGCAGAGGCGCATTACCAAGTCTCCCTCCTACTCTGAGTAGGTCGTTCACAACGACTATGTTTAACTTGTAGAGTGATTTGGGAGACTTGCCTTGACCTCGGTCAAATTCCTGTGGAAAGGCTCGCCTCTGCACGCGTCTAACTATCTCTGTCTCTGCCTGTGCTAGTTCCTGCACAGTCAGGATCTTGCTCCAAGTGGAGTCATTGTGTTTATGGCTCGCTCTAGCAGATAGCGTTTATAACGCAAGATCCAGGCCATGCCGCATGTCAGGCGATTCCAAGGGGAATATCGCTCTAGAAACTCATCAAGTGAGTCCTTTGTACTCGTCAGGAGAGTACTCCCCTTCTTGACCTCTGGGTCGATGTCCGTGATGTCCTTCAGGACAAGTGGAAGAGGTGGCCATGACTCCTTGTCTTTCAAGAAGTCTGGTCCATGGAACAACCTACAGTCGCTTGACATTTGGTCACCACGGAGGCCCCTTGACCCTTCGTCTGCTGGGTTCTCCTTCGTGGGGACATACCGCCACTGCGTGGTGTCTGACACCTCTTGAATTTTGGCAACCCGATTGGCCACGAACGTACGAAAGCGTCTGCTTTCGTTTCTGATATAGTGTGGAACAGAGGTGGAATCTGTCCAGTCGTTGATGGGGATCTGGATTTCTGCACGTATCGTTTGACCCAAAGTACATGCAAGTACGGCAGCGGACAACTCCAATCTAGGAATTGTTGTAGTCTTCATGGGAGTCAGTCTAGTCTTGCCCATCACAAGACTTACGTGGGCATTAACGCTGGCATCAGTCGAGCGAAGGTATGCCACTGCAAGCGTACCCTCGTTCTGACGCATCACACAAAATGTGAAGTTCGTGCTCCTGGATACCGATATCCTTCTGTTTGAAGCCCTATCGATGGTGATGTCAGAGAGGCAAGTCATCTCTGACAGCCATTGCTGCCATCGCTGCAGTTCAGCTTCCCCTTTCTTCTCGTCCCAGGTCAGACCTTGGGAGCAGAGGTCTTGTTGAAGGATCTTGGCGGTGAGGACATATGGGGCTACAAAACCCAGGGGGTCATATAGGGAACTGACTACCGACATATTTCCTCTGCGTGTTGCAGGCTTAGGTTTGGCTGCCACCTTGAAGCTGAACTTGTCAGCCTCAGCATCCCAAAATACTCCCAATGTTCGTTCCATAGGGAGGTCGTTCGACCCAAGGTCCAGTACTGAAGATGCCCTTTCGGTGTTTGGTATGGTCTGAAGTACCTTGCGGTCGTTGCTGATCCATTTGGTCAGCCTGAAGCCTCCATTTGGCAGAACAGCACGGAGCTGTTCATTCAAGTCGATGGCTTCCTCAGTGGTTTTGACAGATTTCAGACAATCGTCAACATAGAAATTGTTCCTGATTGTTTCGACTGCCTCCTGATTGCTGTCGCCAAGGTTGTCTTCTGCAGCCTTTCGTAGGGCATACCCGGCGCAACTTGGTGATGAGGTAGCGTCGAAGAGATGTACAACCATCCTGTACACCTTTGGGCCCTCTTGCAGGTTGCCGTTTGGACACCAGAGGAATCTCAAGGCATCGCAGTCATCTGGAGATACTCGGACTTGGTGGAACATTGATTCAATGTCCGCCACCAATGCAACCTTCTCCTGCCTGAACCTCAGAAGCACTCCAACGAGGCTATTGTTCAGGTCTGGACCCTGAAGGAGTTGACTGTTCAAGGACACTTCCCTGTATTTTGCTGCGCAATCAAACACCACACGAACCTTGTCAGGTTTTTGTGGGTGCACCACAGGGTGGTGTGGGAGGTACCAAATCTTGTCTTTGTTTGGGTTTCTCAGCTCTGAAGTGACCATGGGTTGTCCGTGTAGCTCAACCTCTTGGGCATAGCCCTTATCGATATAGCTAGTCATGGTCTTGGTGTACATTTCGTGTAGTCGATCGTCTCTCTGGAGACGCCTCTTCAGATGGTTGAGACGATGTGCAGCCATCTGTATATTGACTGGGAGGGATGGAGTATCGTACTTCCATGGCAGTCCCATTTGGTAATGCCCGTCGACCTTCATAATGGACTTCTCCATTTGATGGCGCGCCCTCCTATCCTCTAAGGATTCCCCGACTTCTGCTCGTGGCACAGCCCCAGCCGAGTCCAACTTCCAGAACATCTCCAACTGTTGCTGGAGGAGCTCGTCTGGCGTTGGAACGAGGGCTGTCCTGAACGTCTAGCTGCCGATTGACTTACCGTGGCCGGTTGGGCCCATTATAGTCCACCCTAGTGGACCACGATTGGCATACGGTTCCTTTCTACTGCCACGTCTTTCTTTAAGTACCCAGAATGCCTCGGGTGCATCGCCTCCGATCAGCAACTTGACCTTGGCACCGTCGGACCGCGGTACGCTGATGCCATGGAGATGGTCCCATCTATCGTCATCGACTTCGGTTGGGATGCTCTGGGTGGAGACGGGGAGTTTGTCGACGGTCCACACAGCATCGAGCATTATAGTCCACCCTAGTGGACCACGAGTGGCATACGGTTCCTTTCTCCTGCCACGTCTTTCTTTAAGTACCCAGAATACCTCGGGTGCATCGCCTCCGATCAGCAACTTGACCTTGGCACCGTCGGACCGCGGTACGCTGATGCCATGGAGATGGTCCCATCTATCGTCATCGACTTCGGTTGGGATGCTCTGGGTGGAGACGGGGAGTTTGTCGACGGTCCACACAGCATCGAGCATGATGGGATCTGTGCCTCCGTCCATCCCTGTCACAGAAAGACTTACCTCGCTACCTTGTAGCTGGTGATTGGTGTCGCTAATCGTTGACAAGGTAAATTTCCTTGTCTTTCCGTCAGCCCCAGATCCTCTGCTAGCGATTTGTCACACAGGGAGACATCACTGCCGTCATCAAGCAGTGCCCAGGTGTCGACTTGCTTGCCATTCCCTGTGACCTTGACCGGAATGACTCGTAGACATACCTGTTGTGAGGTCACAGTGGACAGGTAGGTTCCCTTTGGAACTTCGGATCTGATATCCTTGTCACCGGCCCCATTTAGGGTAGGTTTTGATGGATCGCTATTTGTGAAATAGTGGAGGAGCGTGTGATGTTTCCTATCACACCCTTCAATCTCGCACGCAGCCTTGCTCCTGCAGGCTTCAGCAAAGTGGTAGGGCTTCAGACAGTTGTCGCACATCCTGGCCTTGCGGGATAGCTTAAATCTCTCTATCTGTGGCTTATTTGCGAATTGCCAACAATCTACTATGGCATGCTTACCTTCGCAGCAGGTGCATTTATGGCGGTTATCCGGTTGGCCTTGGGTTGACAGTGCTGTCATGCCTGGTTTTCCGCCTGCTCGTTGTTGGGGTCCTGGGTGCATCCTTTTCGGCCTTACCAACATTCTTACCATACATATTGTTGGCGGTCTCTGCCGCTCTTTCGACGAAGGTTGTCATATCTCCGAATTGTGGTTCTAAACCATTAAGAATGATGGATTGTGCCCTGTCGGCCCATTTGGCTTGGAGATGGAGGGGCATAATCATTTGTACCTTGAGGAGGGCGCATTAAGATCAGCAACATAGCCCATCTGGCTAAGTGTGATTTCGCACCTCCTCATCTCTCGCGCTATGTCTGAGAGACCCCTGGCATCGTTTGCTCTTACCTGCGCTCTATTGATCACTCTCATGATCAGGGCATGTGTGACGACATGTACTTTCTTTAGTGTGTGCACCTTGTGCATCTTCTACTAATTGTACCCTATTCCACATTGGAGCATTTGGATTCAATCTACTTGAGCTAACGGACGTCTTAACGTCTCCCTTACCTTGTTGGTCATTTACCAACGGGACTTGAATGGGTAATGGAATGTGGTTTCTTACCTTTGACTGTAGACCCGTTCCAAAGTTCACTGGACCCTTATCATTAATGTTCAACAACCCAAACTTTGAGTCATTCATTTCTTCTCCCTTTTCCTGGTAGAGGTCTTGCTTGATTTTCGCCATCGTCGATCCCATGTTGAGGCCTTGAACTCGCGATCCTTTGATCATCTTTCACGAACAGTTCTTGTCCGTCATCCAGTTCTTCCTCTAGAATTTCGACTTCGATCTCGGCATCTTTAATCTCACTCTCCACCTGTAGTGCACGAAGCCGTTCATCCAGATTTCGCTTGGCTCGCTCCAGCTCCTGCTGCTCCTTCAGCTGTTGCATTCTGGCTCGTGCTTGCTTCGCTCTGATATTAGCATCTCGAAGGCGTGAGGCGGATGATGAGCTGCTACGACTGGACCTACTGCTCTTCGACGTCGATGACCTCATGGAAGCGCCGTCGCCATTGTCCTCGCCAGCCTCGCTAGCTGCAGATGACCGCGCCTTCCTAGCTTCATTAAGCCATTCTACCATCCTCCCGTCGAATTCAGCTTTGTTCTGTCGCTGCGACTCAAAATTATCCGTTACCACGACCCTTTGGTATGTGGTCAGCACGTTTAGGTACTCCCTCACCTTCTTCTCGTATAGCAAGAATATGCCCTTTAGTTGCGCGTACTTTCGCGTGACTATTTCAAAGTTGTTGCTACTTAGCATAAGGCCTTCAAGTTTCTTGTATTGTTTTGCCAGGTTTGCTACATAACCCTGGCTAGAGCGCTTCAGTGCACCAGCATCGAGAGCGTCTTCTTGCTCGTTCTCGACATCGACATCGACAGCGACGTCGTTCTCCATTGCAGACTTGTCCTTTTGGTTTTGATGAACTTTCCATCGTGAATTAGAGCTGATGCTAGTTGTAAACTAGTTGTAAACTTGTATGTAGGTTCAACTACATAAGGGGATTCTGGTAAACGCGTCAGTCACACAAACAAATAAAACAAAGTAAACATGTCTTTAATGCTTGTATTGACGTTCAATACTTGGTGGCAACAACGATGCCGACAATACGGTTCGTTGGAGTAAAGACGATATGTGAAGACGACGACGACGTACGACGTCCGTATTTCCAAAACCCTGAAATCCAAGATGGCTACACCAAATTGGCATATTTATGAATTGATTGTTTTTTGTGGCTAAAGCATATTAATAAGCAAAAAGTACAGGGTATTTTTTAGATCATGTTCTACAGTGTCTCAGAAAGAAGTGCGGTCACGGCAATAGAGGGCAGCATAGTCGATTTTGGCGAATTAAAAGGGGCGTTCCCAGGACAATTAGATATTTTTTAATTACCAGAAAATGTATTGATTTAATGAGAATTCTGAAAGGTTACGCCAAATTAATTACATGGGACTAAGCTCAGAATCGCTGTGAGTAATTTTGTAAAAGAAGAGGTTATCAGTCTGAAATGAAAGCATACCCTACACGATTACCTTGGGCTTATATTAATATATTCCCAAATTATGTTTTTTAGCCGATCATCAGATCCAATCTGCAAACCGATTTCGATGATCACTCACAATCCAGTTTGTTTTTAACAGTAACTAAGTAATACATGATGTATGAAATAAGTGCAATCAAACGGACGAATAACATTTTCTCCCAATGGTTGCCATCTTGGATATACCTAACTTTAAATGGCAATAGACATACTCGCTAATTCATTATTATGGTGTAATCCTAGTGCTGTATCTGACCTTGATGATCAGATCGGCAAAATATCGATCAAACAAACAACTATCGAGAGGATGCAATCACGGACCCAGCTTCTGCTATTTTATTTTAAAATGTCATTGAAAGTGCTATCGCAATTAGGCCGAGGTCACACACTATAAGTTTATTGTTCTGTTTTGTGTTGTATTGTTTTGTTTTGTTTATTCGTTCATCGGCATTATATCCGGACTTTTGGATCCTGCTGAGTATCGACGTAGAAGTAGAAGTAGAAGTATCGATTCGGCCGTTACTCGGTAACATCACTCAGCTCGCAGAATGCAATATCAATGCGCACTGTGATGCGGCGCAACTCGGCCACCGGCTCTGTCTCGTCTCATGCAAACTCGACCAACCGAGTGGGGCTTCGGGTAATTAGCCATTGCGCAACTTGGATAACAATGTAACGATTTAATTTTCAGCATTTCAAATATTTGTTGTTCTGAAAGAATAAAAAGTAATAAAATGTTGAAGAAATTGTCTTCACGAGATCAATATGGGAACAATGGGGTAAAGCACGAGTTAGACCCTGGCCGAGTTGATCGCTGGCCAATATCGGAAGCTATGACGTCATATAAATCTATTCAAATTAGACTTTATTTTCTGAAAGAGCATATATATAAAATAAGTTCTATTTTCAAATAAGTAATTAACTTCGGAATATTTAAATCAGTTAAACACCATAATAAATATACGTGATATTTGTGTATCGATATCCAGTTAAACCTGTGTATATTGACCAGCAAGGGGAAATAAACAAAAGGCCACTGTAGACAGGTTACCTCTATTAGCAGGTTCATTCCATTGTTTTTCATTGCAGGGGAACAAGTAAAGTGGCCACTATCATATAGCAGTTATAGTCTAGTACAAGTTCCTAGTAGTCTACACTAGTACCGGTGGGCTGCTATAGACAGGTGGACTTTATAGTGGCACTATAGGGGCATTATAGCAGCCAACGTGCCAGTCAAACCTGTCTAAGACAGGTTTGACTGTAGTTGTATTGTATATTGCCAATCATAGGTGCACCCGGGGGGGGGGGGGGGGGGGTTTCAACCCGCCCCGGGGCCCACCCCCTTTTACCTTTGTTTTGGGGTGTTTAACACCCCCCCCCCCCCCCTCCCCCGCTTTCAAATTTTAGCCGGTCCCGAAACTACTATTAAGTGGTCTCGACCGTCTAAAACCTGGTCCGGACCGACTAAAACCCGGTCTTGGCCCCATACATTTTCGAAGATGTTGAAAGAACTTGGTCCCGGCTTTGAACATTTTGTTTACAGACCCCCAAACCCCCCCCCCCCCCCCCCCCCCCCACCACTCAGAGGGGGTTTTCAACTTTGCAGGTCCTTGGTCTCGGTTTCGAAAGTATTTGGTCCGATCGGCTTGGACTTTTTTTTTACAAAATCCCCACCCCCCCCCCCCCCCCCCCTTAAACAATTATGGGTACGCCACTGGTGCCAATACATCCAATAAAGAAGAGATGAAAGGCGCATTAAATGCTACCTACGTTTGGCAATTTTGGGTGCACATCCCGCATGTGGGGATATGTTTTGTAATACTGAAATATTATCCATGTCTGTTCACACTGTGAAATATTTTCCAGTATAATCCATCTTTGAACATACTGAACACACACTAATTTTTTTCACAGGGCCCCCACAATGTAAATTTACGTGTTCACACTGTGAAATTGGTTCACAGTGTGGCCACATAGTGACATTTATAGTTCACACAGTGAAATGTATGTCATAAGATATTTATACTGTGAAAATCTGTGTTTCATAGTGTGGAATAATGTTCACAATGTGGCCAGATTGTGAAATGTATGTCATAATATATTCACTCTGTGAAAATCTGTTTTTCATAGTGTGGAACAATGTTCACAATGTGGCCACAGTGTGAAAAGACATTTCACATTGTGAAAACTTGTATTCATAGTGTGGATTAATGTTCACAATGTGGCCACATTGGGAAAACACATTTCACATTGTGAAATGTGGTTTCACAGTATGAAATGTGCTTTCACAGTGTGTTTCACACTGTGAATGAGTGTGAACTTTCCAGCAGAGAGTCTCTGCTTGTTTTTTAATTTATTACATTATCTTTCCTTTTTTGCCCCTATCTTTTCTTATAATGATGTTGATTCCTTTCAGATTTTTACTTTCTAGTTAATCTTCCTTCATAATTGTCTTCTTACATGTCAAAATTTCAAAATTTCAAATGTCTAAAAAAGGCAAAATGGTAGAAAGTAAAGGCTTGGTACGAACAGTCACGTCACGTTCACGTCACGTCACGTGAAGGTTCTGTACCTTTTGTGAAACAGGTCACCCAAATCTACGAAGTGTTGGGTTACGTGACCCAACAGTTTGTAGATATACTATATGCAATTCATGAAAGCTCACGTAAATTGGCGCTTGCGTAAAACAAATTAATGTAAATTGTCGTTGAGAAGAGACTAATTCTCGGTAAATTTAATCGTGAACGAACCCGTACTACCTATACTGTAAATACCAATTATAGGCGTACACAGGCCTGGGGGCAGGGGGATGGACACCCCCTACCCCCATCCCAACCCCCTTACATAATTCAAGAAATGTCTTGGTCTCGGCCTCGAAATTTGTGACCGGTCCTGGTCTCGTCCTCGGCTGCGGTCATTTTCTACGGACACCCCCTACCCACACTCCCCCCGCTTACTTCAATTTGTCTGACGAAATATCCCCCCCCCCTACACCCACCCCTTGAAAAAATCCTGGGTACGCCACTGCCTACAAGTAGCTAGTTTGAATTCGAATGTCAAATACATTAATTGATTTATTGAATATTGATTGGTTGGTGTGATTGTTTCATTATAATGATTGACTGATTAATTGATAGATTGACTCGATTCAATAACCATAAATAAACACTATTAATCAAATCATTGTTTTATGAGTGAGTTGCAGTGATCAATTGATCACTGCAACTCACTCACTCACTCATGCACATGCACATACAACGCCGTTAAGGGCCAGTACGCTCAGACGTCGAGGCTCGAGCACGGGAACTTCAGGCGTATGCGAACTGAATTGTCCGCTGCGTGTAGCAATTCAGCTGGAAATCAACATTTGCCAAAATCCACGCACGACACGTCTTTAGAAATACTCCAATAACAAGACAAATAATGCAAGTGGTATGGTTGTACATTACCTAAATGACAGAACTGCATATTATCGTCTCAGATTACTCTGAATTATGCACGTACATATTATAAACATAATGATTGAAAAGATTTGATAAGGGGGGTATCGGCATTTTCGTCGACATTTTTAAATCTCTTTGTGTGTGTATGTCTAGTCTTAGTAACAAGCGTTTGCAATTTAAAAAATCTTGATTAAACGCTCACGTCACGATTTGGTTAACGCGACACTTCGAGTTTTACCGGCATGGAAAACGACAAATTGTTGGGTCACTTTACCCTACACTTCGTAGATTTGGGTGACCTGTTTCACAAAAGGTACAGAACCGTTCACGTGATGTTAACGTGAACGTGACGTGACTGTTCGTACCAAGCCGAAAGTAAACAGGAACAAAATCTAACAGTTGACAATTATGTAACAGACTTGAATTAGAATGTTATACAGAATTGCCTTCGTGGTGATGTAGATTTTAAGGAAAGGGAAATAGACCTTTATATGTGTAAATTTCTTTAAATTCTTATGAATAAATAAACATACACAGACACCAAGCATTTGCTTAATTTTATTTGAAGTTTATTTCAGTTATCTCCCAAACAAGCAAAATTAGATGAATGTTCTGAGTTCATTACTTACATAAATTCAACATACATGTAATTGTAAACATAACGGAAGAGATCGAGAAAGCCAAAGGCTTCCATACAAATGTCCTAGAAAAAAAATGACTGTCAAATTTTGAAATGTTTTTCTTCGTTTTTTTTTTGGAAGGGGGGGGGGGGGGGGGGGGGGGGGCCGGTAAGATTATTTTTCGGCCAGTAAAATTTTAAATTAATGAATCTACTGGCCCAAAAGGGCCAGTAAAAAAAAACACCGTGAGTGTGGAGCCCTGAATTAGTGCATATATGTGACACATATCTAGAGTTAATCACTTGATTGAGTGATCAATTGCCATTGATAAAGAAAATGAATAACATACAGAGAGAGTTTGAATTTAAGTTATTGCATTGGGCAATGTATACTAAAGAGAATTAATTTAGATTTGATTTGTTGGAGATTAATTAATGTCGTACTACTATAAACAAGACAGGGAGACATATAATGTACATACATTTTTATTTTGTTAAAATGTTTGATGGTAAAATACATTTTATTTGTATTGAAAAATGGGTGTGTACTACCAACCTTCAATAAAATATGTAATATTCATACATAATGTATGTAAGGGGAGGCGTCAAAATGATCACTGCCGTCCTGTAACAGGATCCCGCTTGGAACGATTAGTGCGCATATTTGTATTCGAACCTGCGGGTTTGATCGTTCCTAGCTGGACGCCGCGGCCTCCCGATCAGCTGACACCAGCTGTGGAGCTAGAATTCGTCCCGACGCAGCGGGACTCAATGCGGTATGCCACGGCTTCGCGATCCTTGCGCCCGAAAGATCATTATTGTCGCGTGTATTGCACATGCATACATATGTTCGAATACCGCATAATTATGTACCTACGTATTCACGTGTATTCACGGTACTCGTACATGCATGTGCCTGTACATCCACATAAACGCGCACCGCCTAGCAAGCCTGTGTACAATGTGTACAATGTTACGTATATTTTTGTTGTGATGGCCCTGGAAGAGTCGAGTTCTAGGTCTTGTATCTACTCGAGCGACCAATTCAGCATGACTACATGCTCGCTAATCTCTGCTGGAGTTGTGGGCCCGAGTGCCGGGCCGGACATGATCAGATGGATCTATCTCAGCATCGCATTGTATATTCATGACGAAATCTCGAACGTGACAGTTCTATCCGCCATCCGAAAATACTCCCCTTACCTACGATTGGTTTGCTCTGAGCCGACATATTTTGGCCGGCCAGAGTAGACGTTATTGTTTTATACAACTTAATACAAACAAATATGGGTAGCATAATACATACCTCATAGTCCTTATTTATATCAGCTGTAAATGTTATGTCATCTAAGGGATTACGCTAACAGCAATCGCGATCGACAGGCCAGGCCCAGGGCGCGGCATACAAGTTGCGCTAGGCCATGTGCTGCATGAGCAAGCTAGACAAAGTGTGTACGTCTAATTACTAACATAAACACGTTAAACCACCGACGTACGGTGATGGGCGCTGGACGCGGCCTCCCGACGTAGCGGAACGATATCGTTCCCCCGCGGTAAGACCATGCATGTACATTCCCGTCCTCCTGCAGGGGACAGGGGGAAACGGTTTCATGCGTTCTGCGGTATACTGCGGCACGCAGATCGGCCAGACTCGGGCCCAAGCAGGATTATGCAGCGGAACGGCAAGGATCATTTTGACGCCTCCCGTAAATTCTTCTTATTCTTGTATACTGCCCAACGCCTCAGGGAAGGGGCAAACCGGGCAGGGTAGTTTCGCAGATCTTGTTGGCGCGGAAGAGAATCTGGTTTACTGGGTGCTTTGCTCATGCGTTTGGGGTTGAAGTGCTTGCTTGAACTTGTTCTTGTCTTGTATTGTTGTCACTTCTAGCGGCGTTTATCGGAATGACCCTGCTGGAAAGTTCACACTCATTCACAGTGTGAAACACAGTGTGAAACCACATTTCACATTGTGAAAACACATTTCATACTGTGAAAACTCATTTGACACTGGGAATGAAATTCAGTTTTCACATTGTGAAATTTTATTTCACAATGTGAAATGTATGTTCACTCTGTGGCCACATTGTGAAATTTATTCCACACTATGAAAACCAGATTTTCACAGTGTGAATACCTTGCGACAAAGATTTCACAATGTGAACAGAGGAATTCACAGTGTTGCAACTCCGTAAAAAATATTTCACATTGTGAAAAATAGAATTCACCTTGTGGAAAGTAATTCACAGCGTGAACTGGAGAATTAACAATATGGCCACTCTGTGAAAAAAATTCACAATGTGACAACTCCGTGAAAACTATTTCACATTGTGAAAATGTGCAGATACTTAACAATGAAATGAACCTGTCTATAGAGGTCACCTGTATGCATTAGCCACCTGTCTTATACTTCCCCTTGGTGGACAGAGGTTTGACTGAATAGCTAGACACAACAAATATGTCAATATTATTGTATTTATTTTATTCATTATACTATTACACCGATTTTAAAGGGGTAGTTTAGTTTTGGTAGAGAGGGCGCTGCACATCACAATTTTTGTGTGAGGTAATGAAAAACTGAGTGTCGAACCTGAGAGAACATGCAATTTTAATGGCAGAATACACGTTATTTGGTCAAAATCGACCCAGAAACGGCTGAAATATCAATAAATATATCCAATCTTATAATTATTTGGGGCCCAAATATTTAGATGATTTTTAGAAAAAAATTTAAAAAATGCTTGCACTTTTTCAAAAATTTTCAAAAGCTTTTTTAAAATAGTTGTTGATGATCTCGCTATTTAATCACTATATCAATAAAACATCACATGCATAATTTTGTATGAAAAATGGTTGAAACCAATGCCTTTTTAAAAAGCGCCCTCTTGTGTTTGATGGCTCTTTTTGAATGATAACAGGCTTTTTACTTAGTCATTTGTAATGTTGTATACCTTTTGAGCATGGTGGAGTTATAACTATTAGTTTATAATGTTACTGTGCAGGTTTTGGCCACTAAAGTTTAGCCTTACCAAAACTAAACTACCCCTTTAATATATTTCAAAGATGGTTCAATATTATAATATAGCGCTAGATTTGTAATCAATATTTGCGTTTAAATATTACCAGTTAGATTCACTGTCGCATTAAATGACCCCCATCTAATCTGGCAAATATTGTTGGAAATTGTCATTTAATACACTCTGAAATTATTGGAGAAATATCTTATCCTGTTATCTCAAAACCAAACGCATCCATCTTAAAGATGAAAATACGATTAATTTATTTGAAACGTCAATATTGTCATGATTTCAAGAAAACGAAGATATTACCAAGTCACGCGATGTTTAAAGTTCACCAATTTACGATTACTATCATATAGAGTATCAATTACTATCATAAATATCTCATCCTGTTATCTCCAAATCAAACACACCCATCTTAAAAGTGATATACGATTAATTTATTTGGATCGTCAATATTGTCATGATTACAAGAAAAAGAAGATATTATCAAGTCACGCGATGTTTAAAGTTCACCAATTTACAATGACTATCATATGGGGTTAGATTTGCCTTTATTATTTGTTTGCACTGACAAAATTGCATTAATTTATGTTGATAACCATACATTATAGTTTCAAGAAATAGAAGATCATTACGTTGATGTCCACAATTACTGTCAGTGTGGAGTATCTAATAGATATTTACAAATTTCACTTAATATTTTATCCACAATAAATGCAATAATCGCTATGTTCTTTGATATGATAAAGGGATTCTCATGCTCCCTTACGAATAGTTTCTGTACTACGATTTTCAGGACCATTTGTAGGTCCTTTTATACAATTTCGATGTTTTCGGGTCACATGGGGGCAAACGGGAATATTTTAAATATGTCCACCCGAAATCCACACAAATCTAGTTTCGGAGGTAATTTAAATTAGTATTTGTTTGTTCAAACAGTTGACTTAAGTTAATCACTTAATAAAGACCTTAGTCAAAGTAAATGCTCAATGTCATACCTTAAGGGGTAGAACAGTTTTGGTAAGGCATATTTTAGTAACCAAAAGCTGCACAGTAAAATTACAAACTAATATTTATTACCCCACCATGCTCGAAAGGGGAAAAAAATGCAAACAACTAAGTAAAAAGCCTGTTATCATTCAAAATGCGCCATTATAACAGAAGAGGGCGCTCTCAATAGTGGTGTCTTGTTAAATAATGATTAAATAACGAGATAATCAACAACTATTTAAAAAACTCTTCAAAAAATGTTTGAAAAAAGTGTAAGCATTTGTTTTGTTGTTGAAAAAGCATTTGATAATTGTGCCCCCATATATTTATAAAATCGGATATATTGATTGATATTTCAGCCGTTTCTGGACCGATTTTGACCAAATAAAGTTTATTCTGCCATTCAAATTGCACGTTTTCTCAAATTCGACACTCAGTTCTTCATTACCTCACAAACAAAGTGTGATGTGCAGCGCCCTCTGTACCAAAACTTAACTTCCCTTTTAAATGTATATTGTCAGTTCTTCAAACAACATTTAGAACTATTAAAATTAATATGGAAATACAAATTAATAAGAACATAATTTATTTGTTCTGACATAAGTTATATCTCGTGACATAATGGTTTGTGTCTGAAGTAAATGAAACATAGTGAGATCGAGGTCACGGATGAAAGGTCACAGGTCAAAGTACAAATGTTGATATGTAGTTTCATGTCATGTATAACAAGTTGCGTGTATTCATTACTTAAATATCGTCTGTCAGTTACTCTCAACAACATAGAAATGGTATTAAAGGGACAAGCCATATTTCACAAGCTAAATTAGAAATTTTTGGACTGACATGAACATCAAAAATTCACGTGACTTCTTAACGATAGGTCCGATTTTCAAAAACATGTTTAACAGATGCGCAAGACTCGAAAAAAGGTCACCAGGCATCGTAGTGTCATCTTTACGAGTTTTAGAGCAATCTGAACAATCGCGGGGGTGGGGGATAAAGCTCCCTCCGAGATTTTTACGAATGCAGCTAGCTTCATAACGCGTTATTATCGATGATGCCCCGCCGATTCGTGACTTCGAAAACCGGACATACCGTAACAAAGTCTTTGCATGTCAGCCCCAAAACCACTAATTTTCGTGATTTGTGTACACAACATATGGTAATATTATTTTTTCCTTATAAGGGATACAACATTATTTGGTCTTGTTTTCATGATTTAATTTAAAAGGCCAGTTTTGGAAACGCCTCCCTCTCAAAAAAATGAAATGGAAGCTCTTATTACCAATAGGGTAAATTGGCCAAGAAACCGCCTACTTATTGATATATTTGCAAAATTATATATCTATTCCAATGAGATAGATATCGCCAACAAGGAATCGCCCATACGCTACGTGTATTACGACCACGCGGTTTTCTTCCGATATATCTGTATTCAATGATGCTTAGGTTCGGATTTTACCACACAAGCCCTATTTCAATACATATTCAACAATAATGATCAATATAGATGTATTCGGCTACTTTCCCGAAACTGGACTTGGGCTTTAACGTGATTGTTTTGGGGGTCAAAATAGTTATATTTGAAGAAGAAAAAACATACAAATACAGAGGCTAAACAAACATGAAATACATAAGAAATTACCAAGACAATAGTAAACGAATAAATGAACTTTAACTGAATTGAACGGAATTTCACATTTATTGGTAAATTCGCCATTAAAAATGGGTACAACAAAATATACAAAATATTAAACAAAGTCTATATAGGGGTCACATCAAGGTATGCCAAAGGCTTGAGGAGGCAGAGTGACCCATAGTAAAAACACAAAAGTACCATATACGTTTCATAAGCTATGCTCTAGAAAATGTGATCTGTTATAACTATGCAACAAATTTAAATTTGCCTGTAATAATAATAATAATAATAATACACAACAGTAGCGCTTAATACGGTTGTTTCTAAGCGCACCATTGTCGGTTTACACTTTACAACCCAAACTTGTATAGGTTTTCCCATTAATTTTAACACTTTCGTCATTTAATTTCGTTAATTCGTAATTCAAATTCGTCCCGAGGAACCACCAAAGCAGAAATCCAAACTTAAATTTCGTCTTTCGTCAATCAATTTCACCCAAAGATCACACAATTTAGTCATTAGTCACATATTTCGTCAATTTCGAATCAAATTCGTCGGTCACAGTTGCTGAACACATAAAAGCGAAAGCAATTCCGTCAATTGGCTACCAATTTAATGAAAACTCTATTCAAATTCGTCGCATGGTATAGCCGTATATACCTGTCTGTGTTATGACTATGTACATGGTATAGGTGGTTAGATGGGCATCTATGTGTGTGTATGTATGTATGTGAGTGTGCGTGTGTGTGTACATAATATTTAATATTGTTTATTATTATTTCTACCGTATTTATGTCTTGAAAAATAATTTAATGCAATTTGTTGTAAACGTGCTTTTGTGCTTGTTGGTGTGCACACATGCATGTGTGCAAATGTATGTGTGTGTATGTGTATGTTACCCCCTAACTGATTAATGTTACATTTAACAGTTACATCAAGACAATATAGAAGAGAACATTACAGTGTAAATACATAGGACGAATTTGAATAGAGTTTTGACGAAATTGGGTGCCAATTGACGAAATTGCTTTCGCTTTTATGTGTTCAGCTACTGTGACCGACGAATTTGATTTGCAATTTACGAAAATGTGTGACTAATGATTAAATTGTGTGATCTTTGTGTGAAATTGATTGACGAAAGACGAAATTGAAGTTGGGATTACCGCTCTGGTGGTTCCTCGGGACGAATTTGAATGACGAAAGTGTTAAAATTAATGGGAAAACCTATACTAAAACAAAACAAACAAATCTATTCTTTATTCAATAAATCATACATAATAATAAAAATGAGATCAAACCTAAAATCAAACATACACAGAATATAATGGTGTGCACCTCTTTGACCGCCTCACAACTGAGCCTATGTACAATATCGATCATAAATTCAAAAGGTGCGTTTTCAGCAAGGTCTTTAACTGGTCAAGGGTATTAGTATTTTGGATATGCGCTCGTAACTTGTTCCAAAGGATAGGGGCAATTACTGAAAAAGCTCGATCGCCATGTCTTGTAACTGTACGAGGTCCAAGAGTTAACTGCAAGGTTGATGATTATCGAAGCGGTCTTGAAGAACTAGAACAACGTAAGGAAATCAAATCTGAAAGATATTTAGGGGCTTGACTATCTAGAACTTTGTAAGTCAAAAGAAGAACTTTAAATGTTATACGATGGTGTATGGAAAGCCAATGAAGAGAACACAGTATTGGGGTTAAATGCTCAAATTTTCTCGAGAGAGTAACACGCCTTGCAGCAATACTTTGTGTTTTTTGAAGTGGAAATAAGTATGAATGAGGTGCGAGGATACAAAGGCGCGGGTTAATTTATAAATAATACAAATAATAAACACGTTTGTTATGGGCAGTGCTGTTTTTAGCCGTATAGATTACATTCATCACACACAATTTGCAAACTCGGTAACACCTCAAGTGGTCCTAAACCAGGACTTTCTGCTACAGCACTGCCGAACCAGCAAGTGAAGGAAAAAATCAGTACCAAAAACGTGTTTATGTGCATATTCCTGTGTATGTTTTTGCGAGCGTTTTTTTTCGAGCGTCTGTGCGTACATATGTTTTTGTATGCGCGAGTGTGGTCGTACGCGTTTTCTCTTTCGTTGTACTCTATCCTAAACTCAATCGCGTAAACCCGAGTGTTTCGCTATATAAATAGAGGACTATTTCGTGTCACGGGCAGTGCGCTCTCTACAAGCTCTACAAGGGGAACAACAAATACAATTGAGGTGTGTAGCCCGAATTTGCCTAACCGCGATCACCATCCCAGCTATTCGGAACGGATCTTCACCAATGATCGTGGTATAACATTTAACTATCCGGGTATAGCCACTCAATGAACATTTCACTGCTTTGTACCATATTCTTCCGAAATGGGCGTCGAACAAAGTAGACGGATGGATGCCCACCAAATAGCTGAACTTAGGGCCGAAATTCAGGAAAAGGAACTAAAAGAACAAAAAAGACAAGAGGAATTGGCACGGCTACGAGTTGAAAATAAGAGACTGGAAGATAAAATCAATCAAGCTAAAAAATATTAGTTCTCTATAACAGCAGCCTGAAAGTCGATTAGTTTATGGACATAAACCAGAACAAACCAGATTAGGAAAGAGAAATAAACAAAATCCAAGCTTATCGTCAAACAACTTGAAGGTTACCTCCAACCACAGGAAAAGTACTATTGGTAAGGGAGATATGTGATTACAATGTGCGATGAATGAGGAGCAGCGGCAATTAGAACAAACATTAACATAAAGGAAAACACAAATGTATTTGTTTTCAAGCAAACAATAACATAGAATTTATAGTAGAAAAAGTGATGAGTGATGATAGAAAACGCAAGAATCACACACGGCCACGGAATGGCTGCAATGCTTTTAGTCAATGAGGAAATAGGAGGATCGAGCAAGAAGAAACCAAACTAAGAGTTTCTGAACAAAAAAGCAAAAACACATCAATAGCATAGAATTAGAAGACATAGTATTTTGTAATTTAATGGAGAAGACATGTAATTCTCGCTAAAAGAATTATTCAGTATATTATATAGCAGCTCGGGATCGTGGTTGAAGACGTCGGCGATCTTCATACGGGACAAACTATGGCACGCTACACTATGAAGCTCAATTGATTGGTGGCTCAAGACAGTGGAGCAGTTAAGATTGGTAAGTCAAATTTTTAATTAGACATAAGTAAAATAAATATTGATATGGTGGACAAAAGTGCCATTTTCAAAACCAAAGCTTTTTCGTCATGTAAGATAAAACAAAAACCGGATGCTTAAACAAATCTGACGAAGAGACCAAGTTCAACATGGCGGCCATCTTAGATTTTGATTTATCATCATGCATTATATGGTTTGACCCCGACAAAATGACTACAAAATGGGCCTTCTGTTCATTATTATTTTTTTCATTATTTTGAATAATAATGAAATATAACATTATAATTGTTCACAAATCAACAATTGGTACTACTTTAAGAGCCAAAAAAAAACGTTGAACAAGTTTAGTGCGTACATGATTAACCCTCAGTTTGAAATTTAAACCAGGATCCAATAGAGGTTTTTTTCATTTTCTCGCTATCGCCGTTCGAATAAATTGGAACTTCGTCTGGAAAGTTTGTCGCCGGTCACATGTAATGCTCGACATCGTTATTACGCACACACGTTCTTTCTTTCGAAATCAAGTTCGTCAATCTCAATGTTTAACTTCGTCGCTGTGCATTCAATTTCGTATTATGTCATTCAAATTCGTAATATAAAATTATATAGAAAGCTCTATTTGATAGCTTATGCCAATATCCTTTCTTCATTATTAGTTGTGTTATTGCCTTTCCTGTCTATTTTCAAAATGTAGTCAATTTGTATTAAATTTCTTCCTAGGGTTAGTAGCCTGGAATGTGCTAATGTCAGCCTCAAATTTGTCTTTGGGGGTCAATTAATTTCACGTTATGTTCACTCAATTACGCATGTTGTCACACATTAACGATTCAAATTCCTCAGTCCAATTTGTAATCACCAACAGTGACCGACGAACTTGAATTAAAAATGACGAAATTGTGTGACTGTCAAGGTTTTGTGGTTTTAAGCTATACACACAAAATAAGGCAACTATAGAATAGTATATACAGTTATAAAATGACACAATTTAACAGTAAGTATTAATTAAAATGTATATATGAAGAGTTTAATTCCAAAAGGCGCTAAATCCACTTTTGGTGTTTTCGAGTAAATCAAGGTTTTCTGATAGACCACTTTTGCTTCAACAAAACTGCAAGATTTTTACACAGTTCAAAGATATACCCCCAAACATAATTAAAATGATGTTTAAAGAAATCCTGCTTTAGTAGTTTTTTAAAAATATTTTATTTATTTTTTTTTTTTTTTGGATTTAGCGCCTTTTGGAATTAAACAAGGATTTAGCGCCTTTTGGAATTAAAATTTTGACGCGTCATTCCACATTTCAAAATCTCAACCTTTTTTTTCCAAAGAATTTCATTTTGTTAATAGTCTGATATGAAACAATACTCTTTAAATCATAATTCTAGTTATAACACACACATATCTATTCCATTAAACACATTGACAGCCAGCATTATGTTGAACATACTTCTCACATCTTATCATTCAAGACATTTTTGCTCCACGCTTTTTTCAATCAAAATGTAATACATTTTACAAAAGGTAAGTGCATGGGCAACTTCAATCATGATAATGTTCTCACTATTTAACTGAAGAGCACTATGTATGAAAACAACCACTCAGCACATTTCTAATATTGACAAAATAAACAAGCAGTTAAGACTATTATCGTGTGAAATTTGAAAATCTTGCAAATTTGCTTTACTCATCATCTCATCTCATAAAGGTGAATTAATCAAGACATACAAACACTTGTATGTAATTAAGTTTCCATACAATCTTGTAAATTAACAGTTTTTTTTAACAGTAGGCCTACATGCCAGTGGATGGGTGGGGGGGGGGGGGGGGGTGGGGGGTACGTACCCCACCCCCAAATTTAGAAAGATCCACTTTTTGCTGGTCTCGGGTCCACTTTTTACCAGTCTCGAGTCCACTTTGTATTAGTCTGGACCATCTTAACTGGCTTACATGACTCTCAGCCTATAAACTCTCAGCCTCGGAAACTGTTGCTGAGTGGTCTTGGTCCTGTGTTGGTAAATTATGCAACTCCCCATGAAAATTCCTGGCTACAGGCCTTTAACAGTAGGTGCCAGGGGGTGGGGGGGGGGGGGGGGGGCGTACGTACCCTACCCCCAAATTCAGAAAGATCCACTTTTTGCCGGTCTCGGGTCCACTTTATACCGGTCTGAGTCGACTGGCTTGTTAAACACGACTCTCAGCCTATGATCTCGGCCTCGTAATTGTAGGCGAGTAGTCTCTGTCCCGTTTTGGTAAATTATGCACCCTCCCCAAGAAAATTCCTGGCTACTGGCCTGCACATTTTCTGGAAATGTAAGGGAGCCTGGCAGGTATCGTTTGTTTGGGGTATTGTTCCTGCCGTAGTTAGAGGAACATCAGCAGAATGCTTTGATGTGGTCCCTGATCTTCTCCTTCTGTTCATTGAAGTTTTCACCTTTCATGGCGCCCTCCTCGTCTCTGGTTATGGGTTACTGTTGTTCTGCCAGGCGTCATTTCATCAGGTTGCCGAGACGTTTCATGCCGAAAGCAAGGATGGCCTGGGAGCTCACCGAGCACACCTTCACACGTGTCATAATCTGTAAATTGAAAGTGAAACATTGTAAATGGAAAGTTGTTTATTAACTGAATGTAATAAGGTTGTTTTTTAACATGGCTGAGAAGACTGCTACATTTTCAGCTACCTGTATTATTCATAAAAGATAATCAAAACAAAAAAAACCTAATCACACAAAGCATACATGACAGATTTATTATAGTAGAATTTATTTTATTTTCAAAATTTGTATTGAATAAACAAGTTTTGAATAATAAGCATGAACTAACCCCCCCCCCTACCACCATAGCAAGAATACCCTAAACAACTACAAAACTCAATTTAATACAACATTGCAATGAGATATTTTATATCAACAATCTTCTTTGCCCACAAATTACAATTCAGGCCTGTAGCCAGGGGAGTTGCGTTGGGTGCGTATAACATGCACCCCCCAAAAAAAAATTTAAAAAAATAAATACAAAATACAAAAATCAGAAAGGGCCACTTTTTGCCGGTCTCGAAACCACTTTTCACAGTTACCGGCTGACACGACTCTCAGCCTGTGGTCTCGGCCTCAACATTTTTTAGTAAGTAGTCTCGGTCCCGTTTTTGTAAATTAGGCACCTCCCCATGAAAAATCCTGGCTATGGGTCTGCAATTAAAACAGACGACTCAAATGAAAACTTACGTGAAATGTTGGGGCAAAGTTCCGCCCTTCTCTTTGGTTGCAGACCATGTCCTAACTCGATGGCGCATGACAGGATTGGCACATGATGAACGAAGCTTGTTTGAGTCTCTGTAGCTCAGTCCCGGAAAGTTTCTGTGATGTCTCCTAGCTGTGAGGCATGTGTTGATATCCAATGGCTGACGGTTTCCCTATTGATAAAACAAAGTCAAAAGTGCATTGTAAACATCGGGTATTCTACGAAAACAAGGGACAATGTTTCCTACATACTTTTTAAAAAATTAGTTTGCACTCTGCAGTCACAAAATGTTGGTTAATGCAGATATTTTGTTAATAGACACCAACATAATTTTATGTCATGATGTAATGTAGGCTTATAACTTTTATCCATACTCTACTGCACCAGGGCAAATAGAGGTCATGTTGATACTTGTAACGCACATCTCCACGCAACCATCCATGCGCCATGTCGGCGCTAGACTGAAAATGTACCAATAGTCTGACACGAGCAGCTAAGCTACTAGCTTCCTATTGAATTGTGAATGGAAAGTACCATACTTATGGAGCGAGACTCCCGATGTATCCGTTTACGTTCGAAGCTTGCCCCACGACGGTTATTGTACTCGCCACTCACAATTCAATGGTAGCTAGCAATATAGCTGTTCCGCTATAAGGTGTACATCATTTTACAAAATGCAAGAGACATCTTTATGGAGCTGCCGCACACAAAGTTGTCATAATATTGTTCATATTCAAGAAAATATATTTAAGAAAACAGTTAATTGATTAATAGGAACCAATTTCAGTGTGTTAAAAGTGATTTAAGACGTGGAGTATGTAACTGCTTAAGCGCCAACCCATGGGCCATACAGTATGGATTCACTTGTAAACTAGCGCTGCCAAGTCTTCAAGTACATCCACTGTCTGAGTCTGACTACCGACGTCGACTACGACTACCTACGACGTCTACGAGTACGAGTCGCGACCGGCGCTAGATTAAAATTTCAACTGTACCGATGAGTTATGCACGTCTTATATCACTTTAATAACACACTTTGTTTCTGGCAATTTATTTTAGTATGTCTCATGATACTACAGTCTACATGCAAAATTGTAAGTTACAATATCATTCATATGCGTTGAACTCAACACACACAAAAATGAGTAGGTGGGACTGAACTTACCGGATTTCTCGATTTCAGTCTTTATCTTGTGTTTTGCACACTCACTGCCATTGTGCTTCCTTATTCTAGGATTATAGATTATGTCCACAGGCTCTCCTCTCTCATCCATGGTGTTATATTAGCTGAGGACTCTCAAAATACTGTAAAACTGTGAAATATGATCGACGGTGACGACTAGTAACAAGGGTAAAAGATGTCGTCAATATCCGGTCACTGGAACAATACTGCGCTGTGATTGGTCAAAACAGGCCAAGCCCCCAAATCGTGGATTTAGCGCCTTTTGGAACTAAACAGATTTGGATTTAGCGCCTTTTGGAACTAAACAAATTTTTCAAATATTTTTTTTTCATATTTCTAAAAATTATTTTAATAAAATGAATGGTGATTTAAATGCACATGTGCAATGGGTATGCACTCATACTGATAACTCAATTTTGGTAAAAAGTGGATTTAGCGCCTTTTGGAATTAAGCTCTTCATATCAAGAATCATGAAACAAATAACTAACAGTAAGTATTAATTAAAATGTATATATCAAGAATCATGAAACAAATAAATTAGGCATATATAAATATTTAATGAAAGTAAAAACTATGCCTGTAGCCACTAATAATATTCACTGTGAATTCAATTTCATTGCCATATATATACCCCAAAAAGGATAAATACTGAAATACATAAAACCTTTGCGTTGTGCAATATTTAATAAGTAAGTAAAGGTAATGTATACTATAATTACATACAAAACCCAGTTGTTATGCGCGTAATAAGAAACGAAAAAACAAAAACAAAAAGAAAACTAAGGACAAAACAAAATAGATAAATAAGTAATGTCAAAAAAAAAATATATATATAATAGAAATACTTAGATGGCCATATAGCTATGAAGCCTAACAAAAGTCTCGCGGTCTTTTTTTGAAGATGAACTGCTGATTATGCGAATGTTTACATGCTGACTGATGAGAAAATGATGAGGTGGTTGCCGCCACGTCCCAGACGTGGCTCCTGACGTTGTTTCTGTGCGCTGATCGCGTGAAGAGATGGTGGCCGATTCTGATCGATCACAAGTACTCTGTCGTAAGCCGACACCACTGCTGAGGCCAGCGGGAGTTCTAAAGGCTGGCTCCCCTAACTCCGGCGGAAAATAGAGGTCCCGGATACGGCTATAATATGTAAACAAATCACCAAAAGTTCCCCAGTAAATCACATAAAATATTATTTCAACCATATATATATAAAGGCATTGAATTAATAATTCAGGGTCAAATCGACAGAGAAACACAAACAAACTGTCTCACTTAACTAAATAAGGCTTATTCTCACGTTCTTAACCCGTTGATTCCATATTAATTAAAACAATAAACAGATAGAAAAGACTTCCTTATAATTCATTTATATACATTTCAATTATCAATCTATAATAGGAAATTCCATCTAACCACAGAATTGCACGATTTAATCTTTGTAAGGCCAGCGTGAGTTTAATAACGTTCTCAATGTTACTATCGATATAGTCATTTCAATCAAATAATTCAAACTAGTATCGATAGTGATATATACGTATCGATATATAAAAATAAAACACTGCACTTTCAAACTATCTACAACAACCAGTAATACAACACAACAAGAGAAACATTTCACATATCAAAACAAAATCATATTACACATTTTGCCCAACCCTATTCTTCACCCCCATTAATCAACTATGATCCAAAACGCTGTCCCAGTTTTGGTTCCTAACTTTTAATAACCAAAATGAAAGGATCAAATATAAATAATATAAGTGTAACACCTCAATTAATTATATTTAAAGGTATGGTGACAAGAAAACTGCATCAAAATTGTGTTTTAATTTATCTAAGATAGATTTTCATGAAGATTACTAATACAAACATATTTTCCTCGTGGGAAAAACCCGGTAAAATAAAAAAAAAAAATCAATTTTTAAATTCACTTTCGGAACCCCCGTAAAAAAACTGAGTCCCGTGCGAACAAAAAATTACGTCATCTTTGTGACGTCACCTGCAGACAATCGCAGTTTAGCTCGGTCATAGACGTACACGCTGAGTGCAAAACTCACGTTGACACAGAGATATTATTTCCATTTGTTTCAATATTTGCAAACATTTGTTCAGGTTTATATCATGGAGGATATACACTCATATGTGTAGCTGCTACAATTCATTTCTAAGCAATTCTTAACCGTTTTCAGTAAAACCTCAATTTACAAGCAAAAACAAGTTTGTTTTACTAGCAAGTCATAGGCTCTGCATGTAAACAATGCACATTCCTCCGTGTTGCGGTCTGCATATGATGTCATGAATCGGGTGACACGTGCGCACATTCCCGCTCCGCTATAAATGACTTTTTTAGGAGCATGGAACGCCGATGCGAAATAAAGCAAAAACATTTACATGAAATTTAAACAGATAATTATTTCAAAAGAAATCCGATTATTAGCTCGTTTGTCAATTCGTGGTTCTTTGAAGCCTAAATGGAGATATTTTAACCTGTATTTTGTACTTTTATTCTACCTTTCAATTGTAGATGTGTATAAAAAAATTAATATGTCGTTAATGTATTTACATTATTGTTTTCACATAATAAAACTAACCAATCATATATCATTGGGGGGGGGGGGGGGGGCTATGGATGGGGAGGGGGCTGCCGTCCTCCACAACTTGTCTGGCTTAAAACAATACAATACATTAGCATTAAATAACAATTAATACACAAAAAAGCAATGTGGTCAGCCCACCCCCCCCCCCCCACCCCCCACCCCGGAGTGAATCACAGCCGAATGTATATTTATATGCGTGACTTTGTACAGGAGTCAATGGAGACCGATGAGTAAATTTACTCCTCCACTTTGTACAGGAGTCAATGGAGACCGATGAGTAAATTTACTCCACTTTTTCTACAGGAGTCAATGAAGACCGATGAGTAAATTTACTCCATCAGGAGTGAACCCCAAAGACCACTGACTATTATGTAAGGGCCAAGCTTACTATGACCGAGGAGGATCTACGCTATGCCGTCCTTTCTATCACAATCCGTATTGCGAAATGAACGCATCGTCGTTTTACACGTACACGGATGCATGTCGTTAAGTGTATGCAAATATCTACGAAGTTGCCACCAAATAATACACGCGAATTCCTATTGGTCGAATTATACGCTTACGATGTGACGTAATCGAATGTAACAATAGAAATGGGCGGTGAACGTGCTCGTGCATTGTGTGCGTGTGGGTAGAGGGGCGGGGGATGCGTGCAATGCCATGAACAGAATGTGTTTAAGCCTTTTTTTCTTACAATGTTTATCACGGCCGTAAAGACTTACGTAATACTTATATAAGATAACCCCCACCATTTTGAATGGGTATAAATCACTGACCTCTACTAATATGGTCAGTGGTATAAATCACAAATCTACGCCCATAATGTTTCTTACATTTTCAAAAGCCTCGAATTTATAACGGGCCGGGGCGAATTTGAGCAAACAAGTTAGAAACAAAATGGACGAAAAACCAAATAAATATATGCGGTGTGGCCCCCAATAATAATGCATCCCCCCCCCCCCCCGACCTTCCCCCCCCCCCCCCCCCCCCCCAATTGGCCTGACCACAATATGCCACTGGGTGAGGGAATAATAATGAATCGAGTAAATGATGTTGGTATGATCTTAGTATTAATTTAGAAAATAATTACGCAATCACACAGCCACCTGTGAATTCCGCTGGCGAAACAGAATGCTAATACCATGATATTTAAATCTAATGCTATAAGTGGTAACTCACTTACAAACAACAGAATATAGGTAAACAGAATGAAGAAAATGCAATTCTGAAAAACAGTTTTACGCCTACGGCTTAATTTCGCGAATTTGATTGAACCGTTTATTAATACGAATGGAAAGTTAACGAAGTTGACCAAGAAACCCATGCATCATCATTGCCATCATCATCATCTTCATGATTATCATAATCACTATCATCTTATCATCATCTTTGTGTATACACATTATACAGACATGTGATTAAAGGGATACTTCAGTTTTGCATGGTTTAGAGGGCGCTTAATTCAAGACATCATTAATTTGCGAGGTAGTGAATACGTAAAGTAACGGAGTATTTTAAAGTGCATGTGGTTTTAAAGATAAAACAAACTCAGAAACACCTCAAGTGATGTATGTATCCGATTGAAATAAGTGTATAGGCGTACCCGGGGAGGTTCAAACCCCCCTTGGACAAAAACAATTGCGGTTTGAACACCCCCCCCCCCCCCCTCCCCCGCACCCTGTACAACTTGTAGCTGGAATATGTTATCATAACCGATGGTCTGGGCCTCGTAAAATGAAATTTCTGTGTCGCGGCCTAAAACATTTTCAACGGACAATGAAACACATTTGCCAGTGTATAATGCTCAGTAAGCAATTAAAGGGATTATAGTAAGCAATGGTCAAACTTAAGTTTAGTAACCAAAACTTGCACCATTAGGGTACAAAGAAAATATTTATAACTTCACCATGCTCGAAAAGTATACACAATTACAAACGACTAAATAAAACCCCCTTATCATTCAAAGAGTCGTTACAACTGAAGAGGGAGCTATTTAACAAAAATCATTGGTTTTACTGTTAGCCGGCCTTTTTCATACAAATTTGTGCATTTAATGTTTGTTCAAATCAGCAATGTCATCACCCTCATCATCATCGATGCATGTCAACATCATCATCATGCATTATAATCAGCATCTGATCAGTCTGTGATGACATCATCAGCATCATCACCGTCGTCGTCGTCTTGGTTATCGTCATCATCACCCTATGTATTCATCGTCACCTTTGTCACCATGACTCATTATCATTAGTAGTAGTAGTATTATCATCAATGCTATCGCCGTTATCATCATCATCATCTTACATTATTATATAGAGGCTCGATATTAATTCCAATTGGATATTGTTTGGGAACATCCAAATGTTAGTTAACCGATTTTATTTATCTCTTTAAAGTAACGCTTAAAGGGATAGTTGAGTTCTGGTAAAGAGAGTACAGATTTGGTCAAACTGAATTTTAGTAACCAAAACCTGCACCATTTCATTACAAACTAATAGTTATAACTCTACCACGCTTGAAAGGAATTCAAAATTACAAACGACGAAGTAAAAAGCCTTTTATCATTCAAATAGAGCCGTTCAAACTCAAGATGGCGCTCTCTAAGAACTCATTGGTTTAAACCATTAAAAAAAAAATATTGTGCATATGTAGGTTCGTAAAAATAGTGATTAGATAAAGAGATAATCAACAACTATTACAAAACTTCTTTTGACAATTTTTGAAAAGAGGGAGCATTTGTTTTAAATTTGTAACGGTTGGATCAAAATTATCGCCTCGCGCTAGCGTTCTCTAAAAAGTGATACCCGGGCGTCAATCACTTTTAAATAATATTTTGAAAGCAAATTTCTTAGAGCATTTTAATGGGAATTATTATATTTTCCCATGTTTTTTTCGATGATCTTTCATATGGAATTGAAATCAGATAAATCCGTTACAATTTATTTTGGGGGGCACTTTGGAAATTACCAATACTCAACGTTACCTTTAACCCTAAAAGGGCCGGGCTATTTGAGGTCTTCAGCAGGCCGGGGAGGGGGGGGGGGCCATTATGGCCCCCCCCTAAGATCTCGGCCGCGGAGCGGCCGATCGCCGTAAAATTGTGCACGCATGATAAGTGAAGTGTATAGAATACAATGGTAATTTTTAAAAATTTTGAAAAATTCATTAATTTGCATATTTATGGTAATTTATGCAAATACATGTAAGTCATGAAATTCATATTTTTACCCATAAATCATATATTCTTCATAATTAACTCTGGTTTTCACTACAAATATTCATTAGAGCATATGTAATGATAATACGACAAAAATGTTTGGAAGAGCTCGGTTCTTACTTATGTTTTCTATTGTTTTGTTAATTTCTTATGTATTTCTTTGTTTTTTTAAACTTTTAAACTTTTATTTCTAACTATAATTTAACTATTTTGAATCCCCAAACCAACATATAACATGTAAACAACACCAAATAACTAATGATACACCTCATTTTACGAAAATTGATATTTCCATATGTTTTGTACACAAATCACGAAATTTAGCGATTTTCGGGCTGCATAGACAAAAGGTCGTGTCCGGACTACTACCCCCTGGACAACCTCCCCCCGGACGATTACCCCCCGGACAACTACCCCCCTAGGACAATTACCCCCCGGGCAACTACCACCCGGACAATTACCCCCCTAGGACAATTACCCCCCAAAACAACTACCCCCCAAGACAATTACCCCCCGAGACAATTACCCCCCAAGACAATTACCCCCCAAGACAATTACCCCCCAAGACAACTACCCCCCAAGACAACTACCCCCCGGACAATTACCCCCCGGACAACTACCCCCCGGACAACTACCCCCCGGACAACTACCCCCCGGACAACTACCCCCCGGACAATTACCCCCCGGACAACTACCCCCCGGACAACTACCCCCCGGACAATTACCCCCCGGACAACTACCCCCCGGACAATTACCCCCCGGATAACTACCCCCCGGACAACTACCCCCCGGACAATTACCCCCCGGACAACTACCCCCCGGACAATTACCCCCCGGACAACTACCCCCCGGACAACTACCCCCGGACAATTATCCCCAAGACAATTACCCCAAGTCATCTTCCAGTCGCGTAGCGAGGGTGAACGGATGGGGGGGGGGGGGGGGGGGGGGGGCACAACTGCGAGGTAGTGGAGCGATTTGGTGCATATCATAGTATAACGTTGGTAACTGGTGTTGGAGGGAAAAGCACGAAATTTTCCACTCCCAAGGGATTTTAAATGCGATTGAGTAAATTTTCTTCACGAAATAGCATTCAAAATCCCGTGGGGAACATTCCATGATTTACCGACAGCAAGTTAACAGTTGTTGTATCATCTGAATTGCCATGTAACAGTGCCATGTAATATCCAAAAATATTAGATATAAAGATAAATAACAGTTTTGGGAAAGTTACAGAAAACATTTATAATTTATCAATATTGTTGAATAAGTATCTAAAAAGGGCTTGTGTGGTAAAATCCGAATCTAACGATGCGTTAAATGCAGAAATATCGGCCCGCCCGTGAAATGTATAAATCCACAGCCCGTACGCACCTGTCCGCGCCGATAGCGCTGGACTGGAGTATCGACAAACTGGGGACAAGCCCGTATAGCGAACGCACCTGGTCAATAATGCAAGTAGCGTATGCGCGATTCCGCTTTGGCGATATCTATCCGAAGCGGAACGATTTGATAATTTACCAAATATATCAATTAGTAGGCGGTTTCCAGGCAAAATTTGTATCATCCCGTATTAGTAAAAACATATTCTTTCACATGATTGGTAATAAGAACTTCCATTTCATTTTTTAAGAGGGGGGGCGTTTCCAAAACTGGCCTATACATTTACAAAGTGGGAGAGACAATCACCTCCACCTAAAGGGGCGTGGGGGGGGGGGGGGGTGGGGAGGCATGTCCCCCCTTCCCGTCCCCCGGGTGCATTGTGTGCATTCAATTTTGCCAATGGTGGTTGTATTTAGCAGTTGTTTTTTAGCATTATGATTCATATATTGATTATTCGGAAACATTTTGTTTACATTCGATTTAAAACGTATTTCGATTTCGAGTAAATTCGTGATTACGTAATACCGCCCTCCCGGGCAATTGAATACTTTTACTGTATAATGTCGATCAGGAGAGAAATAAAACTCACGTCTACATCATTCTGAGAGTCTTGCAACTGAGCTTTATTCAATAAAAACATACATTATGCCACATGGCGGATAAATATAACTCATTCCTGGTAATCGCGCGAACGCGCGGTTGCGGTTACCGTTAAGTAGGTCGTGGGAACCTGGGAATCGAACATGATAATATCTATTTGATTTTGCAAACACAATAAATGCAAATAGCGTGTTCTTTTTAGTTGAATGCTAAAAGTGGTAAATCACTTGATCGAAAAGCTAAATCGTATGAACATAATACAATTTTGAACCAAAATTACAAGCCTTCAGCTCAATTTCGTGAAATTGAATGACACGCTTATTGAAACGAATGAAAAGCTTACGAAATTGACCGAAAAGCATATAGAACATGTGATACGCCTAGGTCACACATGCACCGGATGCCGCACAATCTTTTTACCTACATTTCGGATTGCGATATCGTACGATGTCTGCATTATATTCGTGTATTGGCAGTCCCGTAGCAGATTTAGAAAGGTCCACTTTTTATCGTTCTCGGTCTCGGGCAGCGATCGGCCCATTTGACATTTGACGACCCCAACTCCCTGCTTACAAAACTAAAACAGTGGTCTAAATCAGCGACGGTAATTATCCATGGGGTAGTTGTCAGGGGGGTAATATTCCGGGGGGTAGTTGTCCGGGGGGTAATTGTCCGGGGGGTAGTTGTCTGGGGGGTAGTTGTCCGGGGGGTAATTGTCCGGGGGGTAGTTGTCCGGGGGGCAATTGTCCGGGGGTAGTTGTCCGGGGGGTAGTTATCCGGGCGGTAGTTGTCCGGGGGGTAATTGGCCGGGGGGTAGTTGTCCGGGGGGTAGTTGTCCGGGGGGTAGTTGTCCGGGGGGTAATTGTCCGGGGGGTAGTTGTCTTGGGGGGTAGTTGTCTTGGGGGGTAATTGTCTTGGGGGGTAATTGTCTTGGGGGGTAATTGTCTCGGGGGGTAATTGTCTTGGGGGGTAGTTGTCTTGGGGGGTAATTGTCTTGGGGGGTAATTGTCCTAGGGGGGTAATTGTCCGGGTGGTAGTTGTCCGGGGGGTAATTGTCCTAGGGGGGTAGTTGTCCGGGGGGTAATCGTCCGGGGGGTGGTTGTCCAGGGGGTAGTAGTCCTAGAACCACAAAAGGTCACCTGACTTTGTAACGGTAGGTCTGATTTTCGAAATTTGTGTTTTAAAATGTGCGCAAGACCCGATAGAAAAAAGCCACCAAGCCGCGGCGCGTCATCGTATAGCGTTTTGGACCAATACAAACAATCGCGGAGGGGGGGGGGGGGGGGGGGCCATTATGCCCCCCCCCCCCCCCCCCCGCCCTATTAGGGTTAACTATTACATCCCTTTTTCAATGAGCATACGGAATGTATTCATTTACCTAATACTTTCCACGACGGTTTATTTAGAGACTTTTTTAGATAGCGAATACATTTCTGACAAAAATATATTACGCCGTATCGCTGCATGCCATATCGATTATACATTCTTCACGTCAATACATTAATTGATTGTCATGTTAAGTCAAGAAGAGTTCCAACAATAAAAGTTGAAAACCCTGAGAAACCCTAAACAGATGTCAATTCGTATTTTGAAACTTGCATCCTCGGCCGCATAGCAAATTGCGTCTATAACCTCTTTTACCGACCCCATACTCGTGAAACTCATCGTCTTATGTGTATCTTATAATAAAATGCGATTTAAAAAAATTAAATAAATACAATGTCTTCAAACATTGTACAGTACATTATAAAGGATACAAATCATTACGCCTTTCATATTGATTTGCTTGCGGGTGGTGTAAATAGTTGATTGAATGCCAATCCGCCCAAACACATTACATACGAACATTAACATAGCCCCTTGACTACGGGAACCGAGTGGGTTGTGTACAAAGTCTATGGGGATTTCATAAACTCGTATAGGGAACGGGTTTTACTTCCCTTTGCGTAGCTCTTTTGTCAGTGGGGGCAATTTTCCCACGATGTGACGATTATGAATGGATTATGGAACAACAGAGTCAAGTCCATTTTGTTCATGACCAGCTATAAACTATTGAAATGTATAACCATTGTGTGGTCTGCTAAGCCGCCCAAGCCAGCACACTAGCCATGACTTTGTGTAGAATTACATTTGAGAATGTGTTGATTGGGGCCGGGGATGTATTGTAGTTTTGGGAAAGTCCCCCCCCCCCCCCCCATGCACTAACAATGAAATGGACGCTCTTATTACCAATCATGTGAAATAATATCTTAATACTAATACAAGATGATAACAAATTGTCCTGGAAACCAGCTACTATTAATATATTTGGTAAATTAGCAAACTCATCTACTGTAAATTTAAATCGCCGTGAATTGAAAACCCTCGTGCGCATGCTTGCTAAATCCTACATTCTTATACAGGATGGCCCACAAATAACGGAACGGGGTACTTGCCATACTAAAGACTCATGATGCCCGCCATACTGCATCGAGTAACGATCAACCGTGCGCCATTGTGAGTGTGCGTTCAGCTGTGTATAGAGAAGAAGGGGTACTAACAATGGCGCACGCATTTGAACGTTACTAGTTGCTATGACGGGCATCGTGTGTCTTCATTATAGCAAGCACGCCGTTCCGTTATTTCTGGGCCACCCTGTATATATATGGCAATGTGGCGTACCTGTCATGCCTGTGTATCGCACGTATGGCCAGCGCGTAGACGAGCCAAACTGATGTTTTCATTAACGTTTTAACTGATATTTCTGCATTTAACGATACTTGTTGATACTTGTTGATAATGCTCTGATCACGTAATTTTGAAGACGGCGTACGGATTTTCAGAACAACCTGAAATCGGGGATGAACGAGTGCTCAGCTTGCCCCCCGCCCCCCTCCCCCATACATTTGAAAGTGGAGGTGATTGCCCCTCCTACTTTACAATATGCATACATTATGTATGTTTGATTTTAGAGCTTTAAGTATGAATCATATAGTATTTCTGTATAGGGTATGCACCAAATCGCACAATTTAAAGGGGACCACCAGGCAAATAACAACACATTATTATATGTTTTTGTAACGTTTTGTGATATCAAATAGATACCCAACATTTTGCAAAGGGCTGTGTAATTCATAAACAAAGCAATTAATTTCCACCACTTACGAAACCACTACTATTTCTTGGTTCCATACGGGCCAACCATTAGCGAGTGCGCCAATGCAGCTATTCACGCGTACGTTTGTAGACCATAGATTTCCGTCCGATTCGTTCGCTCGGCACACATTAGTAGTCGCAATTCAGACCGCATGAACGCATGATTTAGAATGGTGATGCGTTTTCCAATTATATATTTTTTTTTTCTGGAAATATATTTTTGTGAACTTGTTGATGGAATGGAATACTAAAGATGTTACCTTTCTTTAGTAAGAATATTTGTTTGGGTGGTGGTACCCTTTAAAGCCAAACATTTGCAAGAGTTTCCTATAGTGAGAAGGGGACATCCCCTCCCCCTCCAGATTGCATTATTTCGAGTGAAAACCTGCAAAAGCTCAAACAATGGGAGGGGGGACTATGAAGCTTTTTAATGTGTGTATTTTAGCACTCTCAAGATGGGGTTAAAAGGGTATTAAATAGTGGACCTTTTCTTATGGCTGTTAATAGTGTGCATGGCAATGCAGTAGCGATGAGCCATACATACGATGTATCCAGTTGCTCTTGTACTATGGAGTCATAGATGGGGTCTAAAGTATTGCCAAATATACAGGAAGGCCACGTCTTAATAGACAGCAACTTCAATCTTCAACTGGAGGGGTATTTTAATATTTTATATCCCCTCCATCACGAGATGGAACACTAACCTGTTTGTACTGTGTCGGAGCAAACCTGCTAGAAACCAGCCGCACACAATTATTTGGCCACTCGGTAGTGCAGATCGGTAATGTCTCCCTTTGAACTTCTTATGTTAGCATCAAGCTAGCTCATTGAGCATTTGTATGCACTCGTGTGGGACCAGACACTGTTATAGATACTATACATATAAGTAACGATACGAAAGAAAAAAATGAATTTGAAAAAATGATTTGATAATATTGACTTTTCAAGGCGTTATGATATAAGTATAATTCATGGATATGAATGAATTACACAAAAAGGGTAACGATATTAATTCATGCCATTTAATTGTAATCAAAAGGGGGGTGGGAAGCTCTTCAATTGACCAAAATTACTATAAAATGACTCTCTACCTGACGTCTTATTTCAACCATAACACACCTTTCCTTTGACAGATTTTTGCTGGGTTTTTAGTATGTTAATGCTCAGTTTCCGCTGCACAATCATTTTTTTCGATTTTATTTTACGATTTAAGCACGGGAACAGGTCGTAATGGAAGGTTGAACTTTTATGTTACTTTATCGTGCACTATGGAGACTTTACCAAATCAGATTGGCCAATGTTAGGTATGTAAAAATAATGTGCAACTCATACTCTTTCGGAATATGAAAAAGATATTTGGATATATCCATGCATTAAAGAAGTTAACCCAAATGTTCACACTCGTGCACGATATCAACTTTAACCGTTATTATGATTACTTTATAACATTTACTTGGCATAAATGAGGTATGACTTCGTATCTACAACTCATAATCTATTCGAATATTAAACGAAAATGGGTGTTTGTGGACTTTTTGAAAAGTTATGGCCGAATACAAAAAGGATTTTTTAAAATCATATTTTGCCAATTTGCGTGCGTGCGTAATTTTGGCTTTTACGGGCGCGTACTCCGTTATTATGAGTCAACAATGACTCAAATTGATATGGTGGATTGAGGAATGTATACGGATAGCAACACATCTAAAATAACGAAAATTTGTTTATTCATTTGCAAATACGCGCGCGCCGACGAGCACCCGCGGAAATTTTTGAAACGCTTAAAATTGTCTGAAACATTATAGTAAACTCGGGTCGGGGTTTTGAAAAATTTGTGACATTTTTTTTCATTTGACGGACGCGTAAGCGCGCATCGTAAGCGCATGAGAATGAGCTTAAAAGATGACCATTAACCTCATTAATATTGATTCAAAATTTGAATTAAATTTGATAATTCATGAATGAGATATGATGATTATTGAAATTTGACAAAATGGCGTCCTGATGACATCACAGTGATGTGACGTCACTAAAAAAGTTGGCAATTCTAAGTTAGGGTTATAGTCCATGAGCCAAAACCTGAAAAGTGGCTTAAAAATGGAGTTGGCTGCACCCCTCGGACGGCCAATTATTTCTGGTATCATTGTAAAGGTACAAATCTCAACTATCCGAAACTGGAATTTTCGACCCCAAAAAGTTGCACGTTACCATGACAACGCCGTTGTTGTGACACATGGTCAAATACACCCCGCAGAAACGGTGGATTCCACTGAAAAACGAAATGTCGACAAAAAATAAAACATTTTGATATCCAGTCATCATAGGCTTATGATCTTTTCAGGGACTAAGGAGTATTGTACCAGCTATCAGATTCTAGAATATCAAGTACGAAACATTATTGCTAAGGTCATTAGAGGTCATTAGGGGTCAACTCAAGGTCAGTGACATGATCCTAACTTCTAATTGCATTAATATTTGTATGTAATTCATAGAAACCCACATTACTCATTACTCTTACGGTGTATATGGCTGACTGTGATTTCCTCAGAAGGCATGAGGTCAAGGAATCCATATACACAATTTAAAGCTAAATTGATAAGCCGTTGCTATGGCAACTAGTATCATGTGAATGCTGCAAAGTGTGTTAAATGCGCAATAAGTGACAGGCGAGAGCCAACATTTTAGATTGTAATGTACCCGGATGGATTTAAGCAACAACATACCTCATTTCAAATGAAATTGTTTTAAAGTTATTGAAAATGGTAACTTAAATTGCCGCAACTTGAATAATCACCATGGAAACCAATGCTGAATAGGCCACGCCCCCTTTACACAAGAAATCAAACTGGAATTTTAAAAATGACTCATTTACAACCATTGTAGATATAACGATGTGTTTTCCTATGATGAAATCATTGTAAATGGAAAGGCAAAATGCTGCCTGGTCGGCAAACATGAATTTGAAGTTGATAGCTATCAAGTAATGTTTCCTAGCAACATAAATGTTCCCTAGCAACCAATACATACTTCTGTTCACGCTTGATTCTTCATTTTATGTTACATGTCTCTCGGAGAAAGAATATAATGTATTCCAGTGTGAAATGTGTGATGCAATAGCTTGGCAAAATAGTCTGAATAAATAGTCTGAACAAGCCATAATTTTCAAGATAGGTCCAGAAATGTATGTCGAATAACACACTTTAGATCCCTTATAATCCAATTTGAGGGTTTGGCAGAATCCAAGATGGCGTCCAAAATGGCCGATTTTTAAAATTTTCTTCCACTTGTTCCCATAAAGACAAGTTGGAAAGTTTATTAAAGTGTCTAAATATATGTTTTCAGATATGAGCAATCTTTTAAAACGATCGTATGAAGGTTTCTAGTTCAAGGAAAAGTCTAATCCAAGATGGCGGCCATTATACAATACAAAATGGCCGCCGTTGTAAAGTGAAAATTCCATAACTTTGCTTCTAGACAGGTTAGAAAGTTCAAATAAGTGTCCAAACGTGTTCGGGTACAAGGAAATCATTTTGACGTATACCAAGATGTTTCAAGTCAAGGAAGTATCATTATCTAAGATGACAGCCATTATAGGTCTCAAAATGGCCGCCATATGGTGTTCAAAATGGCCGCCATAACATCACACTTGGTATAAATTCGTTTCTAGACAAAATTTAAAGTTCAAATAAGTGTCTAAACATGCGTTTTCAAGTACTAGAAAATCATTTGCGTATATACCTACATGTATCAGGTCAAGGACGTATCCTAATCCAATATGGCAGCCATTTGAGGGTTCAAAATGCATGTCATTATGGTGTTTAAAATGGCCCCAGTAACATCAAACTTTGTATAACTTCCAGTCTTCAAGACAAGTTACAAACTTGAAGTTAGTGGCTAAACATAACGCTTTCAGTTCCAGGGAATGTATCTTCTTAGTTTATTACAATCCAATCGCTTTTGTCTAGCTGTGTGGAGAGAATCAAAATGATATTTGTTGTCGCGATACGTACTCGACAATTTGATTATTATCCATACGCACAAGACCTACTAATAAGAAGTGGCACAGAACTTGGATTTCATGATGATGAATATAGCCCAAATCGGCACAATATTAACCTTCAAATCATTGGTACAAATATAATAATTGATATGATATGATAGTTTGCAATATTGAAAGTTACCCCCAATTTAGATTTTATATTATTTATGTCGTAATGTGTATAATACAACGTCATACATACACACACAAATCACTCTGGTCACTTCACTACTAAAGTTGGTCACGATCGATCGCCTCCTTGAGCATTAGGATGAGTGATTGGCTACTGCGATATATTTGCCCATTATATAAACTCAAGTTTGATCGATTATATCTATTTTATTAAGTAATCATAAGGGTTATATTTGGTATCACTTGAAAGGGTGTGTATACCTCTTTAAAATGATACCAAATTCGTAAGCATCACGAGCACGAGGTATGCGCAGTATACTTGAGAATGGGGGAAAGTCAGAAGTGAAATGTCACAAAATGCGCCAACAAACTTCAGTTGGAAGGTCTGACACCCATATCACGGTCTTTCTCAAATTCAAATTCTTTCGACGATGAATATCTTGTCAATGAAGACATACTGTTGAATATGATATCAGACAAAAGCCTGTTTAATTATCTTTCCAATGACACCTCACTTGGAATAATTATGAAAGCCGGTAGGTACAATTAAGGTGAATATTTTGGAGGATCGACAGCAAAATGTAAGCAAAATGCATTTGATTGTGTGAAATTGAAGGCGTTGCATCCAAAAACGACTTTTGTGGGGATATCGTAGTACTTTACTTTACATAATCATTATGAAATTCAACATTATGTTAAAGCGTGTTAATTTGTCAATGAAATACTGCCCCATTCATAGTTGTTATGTGCTTGAGGTGTGTGTAGTACCTCTAAATGTATGGGACTCAAAATGACACGTTGCTAGGTCGACTTTCTACCGTTTGATACGTGGTAATAAGGGCATACCTACACGGTCGAAGAGGGCGCTAATATGCCAGTTCTGGCCAGTTTGCGTAGGTTTAGAGAAATTTGAAGCAATTTCAATACATCAAGTTTGTGAGTTTCCTGTATTACACACTCACATTCAGCATATTCATTGCAAATGAGACATCATATTAAAGGTAAATTAACGAGCTTTCCGATAGTGCAAAACGTAATGATGATAGAGTTATGATTAATACAACAATATCTTACCGGAATCTTGAAACAAGAAGCCATGGTCTTAAATTCATAGCATTTATAGACCCCCATATCCGGTTTTACTGCACACGCCCCAATATCATAATTATTACAGGTGAGACATGATTTTAAAGAAAAATAAACACGCTTTCACATGATACTAAATTTACTGATGATTATGCAATTTAAAACCCTAAAACATCCCTCCAATAGTCGTTTTTCGATGCAACGCCTTCAATTTCACAAAAAGAAATGCATTTTGCAACATTTCCCTTTCGGCCCTCCCCATGTTCAGCTGTACCATACTTAATCTGTTAATAAAATTTTTACGGACATAACCGTATTGAAAAGATAGACACATGGGCTTTAAAATGATACCAAATTTGATAAGTTTAAATCATTTGAACACGCTACAATCTTCGATACAACTTGAACATTAAAAAATACGGCACAAGAGTCAAATTTCCCAACTGAATACTTTCGGCCCGTTTTGCGACATTTGACTTCTGACCGTCCTCCATTCTGAAACGCACTGCGTATTCCCTGATTTGAAATGAATGACAAATAATGTACCATTTCAAAGGGAAATCATCATGCATTGCAATGACACTAAAAGGAAAAAATACAATTTGAAAATAAAAGTGATACAATCGATCAAAGTTGAGTTTCCGAACTTTTTTTGAGGGGTTTAGTTAGATATATACCTCTCCTAATTAAAATGGTCAAAGGCGATCATGTATGGCAGGAATAGCCAGACAAATGCTAGATAAAGTCTGGCTCCTTTCACACGTCGACCCCAAAGGAACTGGTGAAGAATAGAGACACCTTCATAAGGCCATCTGGACTGGCCCAGCAGTCATCATACAGCTCGTAAGTGATATCGAGTCCTTTCAATGTTGGGTTGGTGGCGCATCTCCCTAAGAATGTTCAGTAGCGATATATAATCAACGTCCTCATCTTCAAGATGTCTGCATCCAGATTTTGAATCCTCTCCATCTCATGCGCCGTATAGCTTCCGCTACCAGCTTGTGTATCCTGATGGATCAGCTGTGGTGTTTCCCATGTATAACCACTTTTATCAGAATGTTTGCCAGTCCAGCTTTAACAAATCCTTGCCCAATGGCTCGGAGGAAGCAGCATGTGATTTGAGGCTTCCCAGTATGGAAACGACGAGCGCAAACTCTTATGGATTTTGTTAGAACAATTGTTCTATTTGGCAATAGATCATCTGGCATGGTCGTTTAGCTGGTGCAGTTCATTTGCCATGTCCATCTTCTAAGCAGTGTGCACACACTACACAGTCAACATTTCAATTGTTGAGTTGCCCTGTTCTTCTGCAGCAAATCCGATATAACTTTGAACTGATGATACGTATTTGCTGTCATCCCAGACGATGATCGTTTCCGAGGACGGCATCCATAGCAGAAACCACCAATGTTTTTTTTTCTTATTGCAGTAAGCAAACGCTGCTTCTGCATGCATCCACTGGTCATTATTACTCTTGATCACACATGGAGTTCATCACTGCCGTCTGTGTTTCTTCGAGGAACATTCGTTCATTGTTTGATACGATGTTGTTGTTCATGATGTTGGTCGTGGCTCACTCGGCATTACTAGCATCATTTGAGGGACTTAAACAGCATGTGCTGACAGTCTCCTAGGCTTCTGGTACAGTTATGACAAAGTGATCTTGCTGATCAATATTGTACCAGCAAATTTTGCCAAATACGTTGGGCTTGTAGCGTGGGAGGAGAGGTCAAGATTTTGCCATCTTCTATGCCTCTTATACCATGCGTGTAAGACAAGGCTGTTTATCATATAATATTATAGAGTAATAACATTAACTGATCCACCCAATTTATTGGGAGAGTCGGATAATTCTGTGTCTTCACTAGGCCTATGCTGACAGCATGAATGAGATCCTGCCAAATGCTCAAAACCTGCCAGTGAGTTACAACAGTGTCACCGTATCTTGCTTATCTACACCCTCGATCGTTGCTATAATGGATGATGCAGACCAGAATGTAATACATCAGGGTATTACCCTGAAGTTCCTTCAGATGGTCCATGACCGCCACCTAGTATGTCCAATCACCGGCATTCTCCCTCTCTAACCACTGACGAAGGTCCACCTCATGGCAAAGGAACCGTTGCTCCTTGCAATAAGTACATCAGCCAAGACTTCATCACATCAATACTACTATGCAGTTGATCTTGCCATCTTCTGCTAAGGCAACATTTGCTCAAAAGGAGATGATAGTCTGGCAACGGACATGGCCCTGATAGCAACATACCTAAACATCGGACACAAACGCTGGGCGCAGCTGCAAACCGACTGCAATTCGCCAATGAAGCAAACGTCCATCTCATAGTCAACGTCAATGGGTCTACTCTGCCCTCCAACATATCTCAGGGTATATCGGGACAGGCAGTTGACCTAAAGATAACACCTTGTCTACCTACATGCCAAATGTCATCAAGGAACAACTGCGTATGCTGCATGGTAGGCCCTTGTGGCATGAAATGTTCATCTATATTCCATCTTTGTGCATATAGCTCCTATCTATAAGACATCATATTATGAAAACATCCAAGCTTCGTGCTGAAGCCCATTAAGTGCCCTTGCATCTAAACTAGATGTGACACTCAATATTGAGACCACGAGATTAACTTCAGGAATTGCCCACCAGCTTTGCACTCCCGGTGCTTCAAAAGGAGCATCACAACAGGAAAGTGGTTACCAAGGCACCCCAATCAACTTCGTCTGGTACTTGCCCAGCACGCGCAAGTGGGTCACCAACGCCTGGGCTGCTCTAGTCACCATGTCAGCCTATTCAAAATAGGAATATCAGCACCCACAGGTCATGGAAAGACGTCTTGCAACTGACCCCTCGGTCCTCTAAATGTGCAGTCACACCCAAAATGAAGCTACCACATTTTGCATACCTATCATGCAGAAATTGTGGTATGTTGAACATACAGCCTTTACACCACTTGGGCCTATTCAGACCTGCATGTATATGTGACCCGCCTGTATATGTGGCCCATATCCGAGCTCAATGCCAACCCCATCGTCTGCAAAAAAAATATATTGTCTGCCAAACCGGTAACCTAAACCCAAACCTGAACAACATTGAACTTGACATATTATGTTTGCGTGACGTCGCGTAGACTATTTGCTACCTTATACGTCAGAAGAACAGCACTTCACCAAGTGACACCCATATAATTAGTTACTAGCAAATTCATCTAAAACTCAAGTTTGTGACCTTTCCCTGACCATTCAGTCTATATTGATGGAGTTTACACTGACATAGGAATATGTCAGTCATGTCCATGTGGCCAAGCTGGAGATGAAAGGAAGCTCCAGTAATGCCCTAATTGCTGAACCAAGAACCCTGGAACAAATCGAGCTTCTGGCTACTGCATGATTTTCTGGTGTTCTGCCTTCAGAATTCCACTGCCCATGATGGGAACCTAAGGCAAAGTCATGCAAGACCGTGTGATTAACGCCAATTCGCTATGGACAATTTTAAGATTGTATTTTCCATAAACCAAGGTTAATGGTTTTACGATTTCTCTATTTCTATAAACTTTCAAAATTATTTCTAAAAACATTTTCCAACATAAACAAGTCTTATAGCTATTTCAGTTGAATGGTATATGAAGTGGCCGTATCACAATTTTTGAAATTTGGTGTTTGGTTAGGCATACGTAGACGAACAAACATATATCTCAATAAATTATGGTACGAAGGTGTTTTTTTTTGTTTCGATCACTTAAATAGAAAATCAAGTTCATCACATATAAACATGAGTCGGCATTTTTTATTTAGTTTTGAGAAAGGAATCCCCTCAGAAAATTAAAAATCAATTTATACAGAAGTATGCAGTGGTTGCTAGGGAAAATCTATGTTGCAACGAAACACTATACTTGATTTTTTTGTTTTTACTTCAAAGTCATGTCTGACGGCCAGACACCATTTTGCTTTTCCATTTTCAGTAATTTCATCATAGGAAAACACATTTTTTTATATCTACAATGATTGCACCATTTGTAAATAGATCTTTTTTGCCAAATTCCATTTGTTTTCCTTGTGGAAGGGGGTGTGGTCTTTTTAGTGCTGGTTTCCGTAGTGATTCTTATTCGTATTCATTATGAATTGTGATTAGAGTTGCATAAAACATGTCAAAGAAGTAAAACCGGGTGAAGATGGCCTCTATCCTGGTATACTGTTAAAGGGATAGTTGAGTTTTGGTAGAGAGGGCGCTAGACTACTTATTTTTTGTGTGAGGTAATAAAAAACTGAGTATAAAATTTGAAAGAGCATAATATTTAAATAATAAAATCATCTTTGTTTGATCAAAATCGGTTCAGAGACGGCTGTAATATCCATAAATATAACAATTTGTAATAAACCTGGGGCCCCAGGTTTATTAGAGAGTTTTGAACCAGCCGTTTAAAATTCAAAAAAATGCTTCCTCTTTTCAAAAAGTTACAAAATAGGTATTTAAAAGTTGTTGGTTATTTCTCTATCTAATCACTATTTCAACAAAGCATCACATGCACAATATTTTATTCAAAATGGTTGAAACCGATCAGTGTTTAGAGAGCGCCCTCTTACGTTTTAACGGCTCTTTTTGAATGATAACATGATCTTTACTACGTCATTTGTAATTTTGTGTTCCTTTCTAGTTATAACTATTAGTTTGTAATGTAATGATGCAGGTTTTGGTTACTAAAATTCAGTTTCACCAAAACTGTACTGTCCTTACCAGAACTCAACTATCCCTTTAAAGCACAGGTGTTCAGCATCCAAATATTATGTGCTTCCCCAACAGAGTTAAATGCCACTTGGCACCTCTTACCCTGAATCAAAGTGCTATTACAGGTCACACTAGGAACTGGAAAGACCATTCTATGGATAATCACAAATCATCACATTTTGCACTTTGTATTTAACAAATTAATGTCTATAAAAACCTATGCATTTAATGTACATGTAAGGAATGGACACAATCCATACAATTTGTATACAAATTATATTTTTAATCAAAATAAAGGCAGAACATATGTGATAGGTATTTCTAACACCATTAACTATACCCCTTTTGGTATGTCATTAACTCATTTTCTTTAAAATATTATAAGATAGAGAAAATAGTGTAATACTTCGAAAGATTTGATCAAAAAGTGCTTGGTCTAATAATTGTTTACAAGGCTGTACATCAGAGTATACATACGTATATGATTTGTTTGTATTTCAACTTTATATCTTGTCTAGAAGCGAATTTATACCAAATATGATGTTATGGCGGCCATTTTGAAACCTATAATGGCTGTCATCTTAGATTAGGATACTTACTTGACTTAAAACATCTCGGTATACGTCAAAATGATTTCCTTGTACCCAAACACATATGTTTGGACACTTATTTTAACTTTCTAATCTGTCTAGAAGCAAAGTTATGGAATAATCACTTTACAACGGCGGCCATTTTGTATTGTTTAATGGCCGCCATCTTGGATTAGACGTTTCCTTGAACTTGAAACCTTCATACGATCGTTTTAAAAGATTGTTCGTATCTGAAAACATATATTTAGACACTTTAATGAACTTTCCAACTTGTCTATAAGGGACCAAGTGGAAGAAAATTAAAAATGTCGGCCATTTTGGACGCCATCTTGGATTCTGCCAAACCCTCAAATTGGATTATAGGGGACCTAAAGTGTGTTATTCTTCACACATTTCTGGACCTATCTTGAGAATTGTGACTAGTTCAGAAAAATATCAGGGCTTTACATAACTATTTTGCCGAGCTATTGCACCACAATGGAATCTACTCTTTCTCCAAGAGGCATGTAACATAAAATGAAGAATCAAGAAGTATGCATTGGTTTCTAGGGGAAATGTATGTTGCTAGGAAACATAACTTGATTGATATTTACTTCAGATTCATTTTTGCCGACCAGGCAGCATTTTGCCTTTCCATTTACCGTGATGTCATCAAAGGAAAACAAATCGTTATGTCTACAATGGTTGCATCATTTGTAAATAAGTAATTTTTAAAATTCCAGTTTGATATCTTGTCAAAGGGGGCGTGGTCTATTCAGCACTGGTTTCCATGGTGATTATTCAAGTTGCGGCAATTTAATTTGCCATTTTCAATAACTTCAGACAATTCCCTTAAAAATGAGGTTTGTTGATGCTTTAATCCATCCGGGTACATTACAATCCAAAATGTTGGCTCTCGCCTGTCACTTATTGCGCATTTAACACACTTTGCAGCATTCACATCAAACTAGTTGCCATAGCAACGGTTTATCAATTTAGCCTTAAATGGTGTATATGGATTCCTGGAACTCATGCCTTCCGAGGAAATCATATTCGGCCATATAAACCGCACGAGTAATGAGTAATGTGAGTTTCCATGAATTACATACAAATATCAATGCAATTAGAAGTTAGGATTATGTCACTGACCTTGAGTTGACCCCTAATGACCTCTAATGACCCTAGCAATAATGTTTCGTACTTGATATTCTAGAATCTGATAGCTGGTAAAACACTCCTTAGTTCCTGAAAAAATCATAAACCTATGATGACTGGATATCAAAATGTTTAATTTTTTGTCGACATTTCGTTTTTCAGTGGAATCCACCGTTTCTGCGGGGTGTAGTTGACCATGTGTCACAACAACGGCGTTGCCATGGTAACGTGCAACTTCTTGGGGTCGAAAATTCCAGTTTCGGATAGCTGAGATTTGTACCTTTACAATGATACCAGAAATAATTGGCCGTCCGAGGGGTGCAGCCAAATCGATTTGTTTCGGCCTCGGCTCATGGACTATTAGAAAAAATTCGCATTTCAGGTGTAACGCTCAATATGATGACGTCATAACATTTACTTGTCATACATGAGGTATGAATCCGTATCTACAACTCATAATCTCTTCAAATATTGACAAAACAATGGGAGTTTATGGACTAAAAAAAAAGTTATGGCCGAATAAAAAAGGTATGTTTTTACCATAATATTTTGCCAATTTGCGTCCGCGCGTAATTTTGAATTCGAGGCGCGCGTACTCTGTCATTATGAGTCAACAAAGACTCGAATTGATAGGGTGCGTTTATGGATGTATCAGGATTGCAAACCATGTGAAAAAGGGAAATTTTCTTGTTTATTTGTGTAACGCGCGTAAAAACGTGCGCGCCGACGCGCACGCGCGGAAATTTTTAAAACTCTTAAAATTGTCTAAAACATAGTAAATTACTGGGGTTACGGTTTTGATAATTTGTTGACATTTTTGTTCCTTTGACGGACGCGTAAGCGCGCGTCTCCGAGTGTAAGCGCATACGCATATGGTTAAAAGCTGACCATTGACCTGATAAGATGCAAAATTTGAATTGAAATTGAAAACTCATGACCGAGATATGATGATTATTAAAATTTGACAAAATGGCATCCTGATGACGTCACAATAATGTGACGTCACTGAAAAGCTTCGCAGATCTAAGTTAGATCATGATCTATCATCATGTGAAGATTCATGACAATGATCTTGACAATGATCTTGAGATATGCGACGCACAAAATTGGGAAGAATAAATAAATAATAAAAAAAATTCAAACAAAATCAATAGGTTATCCGTATGATATACGTATAACGTACTAAGATATCAGGAATTTACCACCTAGATGTCGTAAATCCTTGTATGCCGAGTGCAAGGTCAGTTACGTGACCGCCCGTGCGTGATCCTCGATAACACAGGGCATGGTACGCGTTCGCCCCCGCTTGCGCTGTATCTATCGCAATGGCAATCGAGGCGCACAAGCTCAACTCAATCTCCACACGCAACTAAGAACATTAGTCTTTCTCTGAAGTAGTGTGTGAATTCAACAAACAAGGAGAAAGACTGATGTATCGCTCTACGTCTTCCTTGCTTGTCTGGGGGCTTGAAAGAAATGTATTGAAAGGCAAATGCCTGCAAATTAGGATGCGCAATGAACAATATAACCATTTAGGTATGCAATGCCGCCGGACATTACAATGGGCAGAGTCATGCATTTATGCATTAAGTTTCCAAGGGGTAGCTGCATTGCAAGCAGTTGGCACGTTAGTAATTCTACAGAACGTCGGCCCGAAGCGCTGGCGTTCTTCACCCACTTAACAGAGCCCCCAAATTGTCACTTTTGTGTGCACGATAATAGTGTTTAAAATGATACATATGATACGGTATTTACCCCCGATCAGAGCACAATGTGATACAACTTGGTGGTAGATATAGCTTTGTTATGCATCATATACGCTTTGTCGTACATTATATCTCGCGAACGCGACGGTCGGATGTCAGAAAATAAATGCTTACAAAATATGCACTTCCGGAAAGTTCTTACCTGTTCAAAGATGTCCGAGTTGGCCGCCATTATCTAAAAGTTGCCTTTTTGTTTTAATTAATTACTGTGTCCTCTCCTAAACCTCTCTATGGTCAAGCAATTCATTGGCAATTGTAATTGTAATAAAAGATGAATTCCTTTTTGATAATCCAAACTGAATTGTGTGTTTTCTCATTATTGCGTGCAGGATTTAGACTCAGAAGACAACAACCGGATGAGACGTCAACATTCATCCTTAGCCGCACCGTGATTAGCACGTACCCTGATGATCGTGCTATGTCAAGTACATTACATCCGTCGCTCCAGGCAAGGCAAACTCCCTCATCAGATCTCTGGTCTCCAAACGCCTTCAAAAGTCGCATGCCGTTGTCCTTGAAGTGAATGTCATGCAGTGGTGTGACACGCTCTATTGAAACATAAATGTAAGAAAATAATAAAGTGTCGCAATGTTATCAAAATTGTTGACAAATTAAACCATATACAAACAATACTTATAAAGAGCCCATTCATACCATGAATTCATCATACAGTAAAAAATCATACATATGTACTGTATATATTTTAAAGGTACAAATAAGAGGTTACGTTATACACACACCAAATCATTATTATGTATTTTAATATGTATTGTAATTGATATGAATATCCATTTTTACAATGACTTTGCTGACTCAATGGTTCCATCAAATACTTATGGTTAGGGTTAACCCTAACCCTAACCCTAACCCTAGCCCTATCCCTAAATGTTGGCATGGGGGTAGTGAAAAATAATCAGTTAACACGAATTGAAATGTAGTCAAACTCAAAAAAATGGAGATGTATTCAAAACATTGAAACAATTACAAGACTCTCTAGAAAATTATCCAATACCAGTGCATCTGTAATTAGAACGTAACGATGTCCCGTAAGCCAGAGCCAACCAGATTGTTTTTTGCATATGGGAAATAAATTTTGAGGCGACGTGTTGACACGAAAAATATCTGTATGAATTTGTGTTGGGTATATGTAATCTCAACTCACAGTTGAGTTACCATATTAGGCGAATTAAGTTTATAGGGATAGTTGAGTTTAGGTATTGAGGACGCTGCAAAAAATTATTTGTTTGTGAGGTAATCAAAACCTGAGTGTCAAATATGAAAGAGTATACAATTTTAAAGGTAAAGTTGACTTTTCGTAAGGAGAGTATAGTTTTGGGCAAATTGAATTTTAGTAACCAGTTTAGTGCAGTTTTACAAACAAAAAGTATAATCATAATCCCAACATGCTTCATCGGAATACAAACATACAAATGACTAAGTAAAACGCCTGTTAATTATTCAAAAAGCGCCGTTAAAACTCAAAAGGCACTGTCCAAAAATTCGTTAGTTTCAACAATTTGAAATGAAATATTGTGCATGTGATGTTATTGAAATAGTTATTCCATAGAGAGATAATCAACAACAATTACAAATTTTGTTTTTGTTAATTTGCGAAAAAAGTTAGCATTCAAAAACTTACTCAGCGGGAATTTCAAGGGGTAGCACAGTTTTGGTAAAGCTAAACATTACTAACCAAAACATGAACAGTAACATTACAAACTAATATGTATGACCCCACCATGCTTGAAAGGTATACACAAATACAAATGACTAAGTAAAAAGCCTGTAGTCATTCAAAACGCGCCATTAAACACATGAGGGCGCTCTCAAATGGGGCATTGGTTTCAACCCCGTTTCATACAAAATTATGCATGTGATGTCTTGTTAAATTATGGTTAAATATAGATATCATCAGCAACTATTTAAAAAACGTTTTGAAAATTTTCGAAAAACTGTAAGCATTTTTACATTTTTGGAAAAAATCATCTAATTATTTGTGCCCAAAATAATTATATGATCGGATATGTTTATTGATATTTCAGCCGTTTCTGGACCGATTTTGACCAAATCAAGTTTATTTTGCCATTACAATTGCATGTTCTCTCAAATTCGACGCTCGGTTTTTCATTACCTCATAAATAATTGTGATGTGCACCGCTCTCTCTACCACAGCTGATCTTCCTCTTTAAGTACCTGCCAATGACTTTGTGTGTTGGTCAGCGCAAAATATGAATCGCGCGAATATATCCACGTGTACAGTACT
>JBAMJV010007181.1:0-30000 GCA_037951105.1 Echinarachnius parma
TAACGTGTAGATATACCTTGATTAATAAGAGTCCATGAGCAAGTAATATGCTGGTTTTAAAGCAGAATTTAGTCAACATTTGTCTTCAAACTCTCAATGAGATCTAGTGTTTCCTTTGGTATCTGAAAAAATCGCTCAGATTTTCCTAGCGGAGTTGGAGGGGCTACTTTGATGATCACATCCTGTAAGGGGATCCAAAGCTCATCGCATGGATGTGGCCATTTGAATTTCGTGCCCTGTTTAGATCGTACATTTACCATGAAAGTCATTTGTGCATCTTGGTCCTCTTCATCGACTTCAAGTACTCTACCAAGGTACCATTCATTTGCATACATTGCAGCTACATATTCTCCTGCAGCCACCGAAATATTGTCTTTCGAATGTGATGCCTCGCCACCCTCATTCATGGTATTGATCGAAGTTGATGCCTCGCCACCGTCGTTGACGGTCGTGATAGGTCCTTCTTTGGAGATCTGTCCTTTGGGCCTGAGCGTCCGCTTCACCCATCCTTCACATCGACTGTTACCTTCAAGGCACTGGGGACAGTAGCAGGACACATGTCTTACGAGTATGGAGTTGTTGTCGGCAGGGACTACAGTATGCACCTTCATCGTCCCGGGCACTGCTTGGCAGTCAAATGAAGACACGATCTTCGATGCATCGTTGTATTCGTCCCTGGAATACATAAGATACGTTATTTCTTTCTGGTTGTCTGAAGCCCATTTGAAGAAGTCTGTGGCATCTTGGATGAGGACTTTGCCTTGTTTGACAACATCCGCTGCCTGGCGTTTAGCTGTGCCACCGATGCCATCGCACACCCCCTTTCCGTGTCCGCATTCGAAGTAGTTCCATGCAGCCTCTACGTCAAACATCTCTCCATGCTTGCAGATCGTCTGGAAGATAAATCTATTCCGGTACTGGGAACTTGGACTGTCCGTCCAATAATGTACTTTGGTCAATTCTGGAATGTGTTCTTTGAGGAGGGGAACTAACTTGAGAAGTATGGCAACAACAGTCCTGGCATTGTGTTCACTGACGTCAGATACAAAGACAAAGCTTTTATGCTGCAGCTTATTTTCGTTATCTTTGTAGTAAGCTACAACTGGATGGAGAGTGACGCTTGTACTATTCCAGTACGCACTTTGGATTTCATGTGCGCTTTGACAAACAAAATTTTCCGCAAAGTCCATTTGGACAATGACCTGTTTCTGTGGAAGATTTGACTTGAGCTCAGACAAAGCATGGAACTGTTGTTTTACCCTGTCTACATGCGACTGGAATGCAGCGTATTCTTTTGTCATCATTTCTCTGAAGTTGTCTCTGCTTTTCTTTTCCTTCTCTATTCTCATTTTTTTTACTCCATTGACATCTACTTTCTTCCAGATTTCGTATTCAAGCTCAGTTTTTTCATCAAGTTGTGATATCATTTCTGTCATTTCTTCAGCATTGACCTTCTTGCTAGTTGATTCTGGATTCATGGACACATCAACACCCAGTGAATGAAGACACTTCAGTTTGAACGCCATGTTTTGGTGTATAGTGCAAAGACACGTACTTCTAGAAAGAAATGATGTTAGCTTTACATGGGGTGGTCTGAGTTTTGCAAACTTGGAGAAAGAGATCATGGTATCTGGATGGTCAGAACGAAACCTTGCATAGATATTGCTCAAGTAATCTGTGAGAATGCGATTTTGTGATTTCTGATGATTCTCAGTGGTTGTGGCATCATTCTTTCCTGGCATACATCGACTGATATCATCTCGCTGAAAATAGGAGACGACCTTCTCTTCGATTAGTTTTCTTATTGATGCATTGCGCGAACGTCGCTCTCCAGTCTTGAGTAATGTGCAATGTCTAATGCCAGTGTTTCTGTGAATTGAAGCCAAGCATCTGTATTTCTTGACAATCTTCCCGGCAATGACTTTTCGCAATTCTCGCTGCTTGTTTTGGGTCGAAGCCTTGCTGTGTGACTGCTTAATTTGGTAAGCAAGTACATTCGAAAATTGAAGCTTTTTCCGAATCGATAGTGGTACAGCTTTGTTGTCCATGTTTGCCTGTCTAAGTTCTTCTTTTGTTTTGCTCCGCGGTGTCATATCTTCTGTGACTTTCTCAGATGATTTTTTCTTCTTCACAAGCCTCTCACATCGTTTCTGTACTGTTTTTAGCTTCCTGCGCAGCCGAACGTTCTGTGAAGATATTTCTTTTAGAGTTTTGTTTGCCTTTCTTAGTGCTCTTGATCGTTTTTTGTTTGTATTTCTCTGAGGAAAAGCAAACTGGACTACAAGCTTATCGGACTCATCAGCTGAACGAGACCTTCGTTTGTCAGTCAGGACAGCAGGACCGTCAGGCGTCGAGGAGACATTGATAGCCTTTCTCTTCTTTCTGTAAGCTTTACAATGTTCACGACTTTTTCTCCTCCTTTCCTTAAGGGCTGACTGGCTCAACTGTGTAGCAGGAACACGATAGTACGCCTGTCTTTTTCTTTCTTTTTCGAGGAATTTCGGATCCTTTTTCTTCTTTCTCTCTCTATAGGCCCTTTGGATCTCGGCCCTGGATTTCCCCATTATCTGAAAGGATATTAAATTGGAGATAGACAATATTTAAATTCATATTTATTAAAAATGGTATGTGTGTGTGTGTGTGTGTATATATATGTGTGTGTGTGTATGTGTGTGTGTGTTTAGCATTGTTATTATGAAGAAAGATATATGGATAACTGTTAGGGGTCTGCGAAATTGGCAGGTATAGGCCTATCCAAAATGATCTAGCATACACAGTCATAATCAAATATTGCAGAATAAATATTATACATGTAGTCACAATTGTAATGTGGAACTTTAAATTGCAGATAATTAAACGTTATAGTGTATATATATCATGATATTATGTCATAGTATGATAAGAATGCACAAAAACAAACGCGACAGATACGTTACCACAATGGTCAGATACGTTACCAGTTTTACCAGTGAATAAGTGAGAGCGCACGCATCATCGTATCAAATAGTACATCTAATATCAAACCAATGTATGTGTGTAAACACACTTTATCTCTGATCAAGAACAGTACACAAGGTTTAACAATCAAAGTGATAAAATTCAATAATTTAATATGCTTACTCACCGTACGATTGCAGAAAGAGCATGCAGAATGGGGCAGAATGCAGGAAAATTGGGCCGTAGAAACACCGCGCCGTGATATTTCTGCTCCAGCATGTCGAAATTGTAAATCACGTGCACAAACTTAAGCGCGTTTCCTATTGTTACGCGCGAAGCTACGTGCGCATTCAAAGTGAGATAATCTTGCGTAACGTATCTGTCGTAACGTATCTGGTGGTCATTTTGTTCCATGTGAATTTTTAAGAGTAATATATGTTTTTTTACCACTATTCTCACATCAACTATTCATCAACCAGTCATTGAAACGTTTATGTAAACACTAGTTTTAGTTATTCATTGCGCTTTTGATAATCGTATAAAATATGGGTAACGTATCTGTCGAAACAGAAACGTAACACATGCCATTATGGAAAAGATGCTTCTTTTCTTAAAATTCCCAAAGCAGTACAGCAGGAGTCGCTTTATGTTTTGTGATCATTAAATCACCATAATTCATTTCATATGAAAATGCATTTCAAACAAGTAATCCACTGTTTTACAACCATTTTTAGAGAAACGGTAACGTATCTGTTCCCATTTTGGCGACAGACCATCAGAGGGGGCTGGTATCGAAATGTGTTGATTTGACATTACAGGTGACTGTACTTGAATGTTAGAGTTTGGCATGGGCTAATGGAAATTATGGATGATATTGAGTTTATGCTTCTCTGTAATACATGGGGGCATAAAACATGGAGCACCACTTGGCGACATGGGGACATTAGAGGTCAGCCATCATTCAGAATTGTGCTTAGGGTGATACATTCTTTGACTTTCACAACAAGTCTCAACTAGTTTTAAGGCATAACACCGTAGGTATTATTTGACATACAGAAATATTCATTAGGAATATAAGAAGGAATATAAACACGCCCATATATGCTGGCGACATGATTTTCATAAATATAGCACTTTATCGGAGAATGGGCCATTATCATCATCATCTCATTCTCATGATTATTTTTATCAGAATTATTATCAGACATTCATTCTTTCATCGATCTCGATGATTCGATCTACATACAAATATTAATTACTATAAAGGTGGATTCGAAATCAGAAACATGTTTTAATTACCTCATCATCAATGTCGTTGTCATTGATGATCTTTCTCGATCTCCCTTGTGCTTTTCTTGATCCTGATTTCGGCTTTGCAACTGCAAGTGCAATATCTGGATCTGCAGACTCTGACTGCACGGAATCTTCTGTTTTTTCATCAGCAACTCCTTTTCTACCACCACGACCTCGTCGACTTTTACGAGTCTCAGGCTCAGACTGAGAAGACTTGGAAGAGTTGGAGCTCTTTGCTGTTTTCCGAGGTGCCATTTTACATCTACTGAAGACGAGCTCTCATCACACTCAAGACTGTTCAATAAACGTACACGTGTAATTTTGTGCAGTGTTTACAAAATAATCTTCTCTTGCGTAACTTTCCCGCGGCACGTGTTATTTAAATCTGTAAGAAACTTTTATTTGCAAAAAATTAGTAATGTCATATAAATATTAAATCATGTTTTGTATATTAATATAATGTGTTGTACATAAATGTCTAATTTAGTAGTAATTTCTTGACTTAAATATCCAAACAAATATATATTATGATAATGCTAAGATTGTTGTTTTTAAATCGGCAACATTAAGGTCACGTACGTGCAGCAGCGCAGGGCAGCGCAGCGCCAGCATAACTTCAAAGAGCTGGCCCGGGGAAATTCCGGGTCAAAGGTAGCGAGAGAGAGCCGCTATTTAACACGAGCCTTGTCGGTGCACTGCAGCTTGAAGAGGAATTTTCCGAGGCCGAGTAAAGTCGATTAGGGAAGCTGAAAACTCGTGAAAATTTGGGCCAAACATCCCAAAACTCATTCCTATTTCATTATTGTATCAGCTGGAATTCATCCCAAGCAATAAAATGGCCGGTGGAAGGCGATTCTGGGTTGGCGGAAACCACAAAATGAACGGCAACAAGGCATCGATTGATGGAGTTCTCAAAGTTCTTGGAGACGCGCAAATCCCTCCAAATACTGGTAAACTATTGATTAATAATAACTTAATATTAGCAAAGTAAATAACCAAAATGTTCAGTCAGTATTTAAGTCTAAATAATTAGAGCAATTTGGGGTTATCCTTCACTATAGGGCGCTAAATTATTTATGTTCGCTAACTTCAGCGAAGGATAACCCAATTTGGGTTGCTATCATGGCTATTTTTTGAATTGTGGAGCTCTTCAACTTTCAAGGGACAGTAGCCTGAGGGAAGGCAAACTTTATTAATAATTTTGATGAGAGTGAATACTACTGTAAATGATGGAATTGAGTGTGTTTGGAATTTGAATAGTTGAATTGGGTTGAATTTAATAATAATAGCTTAGTTTCTCTTTAATAATGGGTACATTGGTAGAATTGTGTTTATTATATTAATTATCTAGCCATGCCAAATGCTTTTTTGATATGTGACTGATATTGTAATGAACAATAAACAAGACAAATGAAAGTAGATGAATGGTAATAATACTAAATAAAGATTGGTTGCTACAAATGCTAGTCATGAAATTACTTGAGTTGGTGAGTTGTAAATTGACTTGGTGATCAATGCAGAGTGAGAGAAAGTGTTTGTCGCTGCGCAGAATTGTTACAAGAAGAATAAGGCTGCTTTTAAATTTAACTGGAGAAATATAACGGCATTCTCTTCGAACATGTCAAAGATGTGCCCGCGACTTGTATAGCGCATAGGTTCTTTTGGTTATGCATGCCGGGTCGTGGGCGAGTTGATATTGATATTTATTTTACCTGAGTTTACTTGAGAGTTTACAGTGATCTTTTGTCTTTGTGTGTACACAGACGTAGTTGTAGCGCCACCCATGGTCTACCTCACTACCTGTCCTACATGAATGCAAAGATTCCAGCCGGAGTGTTTGTCTCTGCACAGAACTGTTACAAGAAGGATAAGGGTCCTTTAAGTTTAACTGGAAAATAAGAATGAGTTGATATTGATGTTTAATTATTTGTTTCAGTTTACTTGACAGTTTACAGTAATCCTTTGTGACTGTGTCTTTGTGTTTGCAGATGTAGTTGTAGCGCCACCCATGGTCTACCTGTCCTACATGAATGCAAAGATTCCCGCCGGAGTGTTTGTCTCTGCACAGAATTGCTACAAGAAGGAGAAGGGTGCCTTCACAGCGGAGACGTCACCGGCCATGCTCAAGGACCTCGGGATCAGCTGGGTCATCCTGGGTCACTCTGAGAGGAGGCATGTGTTTGGAGAATCAGATGAGGTAGGAGTAATAAAAGGAAACCAACGCCCAAAAATAATACTCCAGGAAGGGTGACATTTTTAGTAGTCTATTCCACTATCAAATTCATATTAATAGGTATTAGGTTTCCAGACAAATTATATAATTGGAAAACGCATCACCATGTACTAAAGCATGTGTTCATGTGTCTGCAGACGAAGACTATCTATTGTCAAAGACGTGATTTTATGCGTCAATAGAATTGGCGCACTCACAGACGTTTGGCGCATACAGAACCATGAGGCTATGTTGGTTCCGTAAGTGTTGGTAATTAATTGTATTGTTTATGAATTACACAACCCTTTGCAAAGTGTTGGGCATCTATTTAATAATACACAAAGGTACCAAAACATATCATTCTGTGTTGTTCTCTGCCTGGTGGTCCCCTTTAAATGTGGTTTTGGTTCTAAAATCAGACGTGCTGCACCCTCTTGCAAACCCCTTGTGCACTGTGTGAGATACACACTGGCTTAGTGTTGTATGCAGCCTGCACAAACTAGTCTAGTTTAAAATGCCAAACCACAGTGTACAACTCGACTCAAGAAAATCTTTAATTCTGTTGTGCCATTGATTGGATCTTTATCTAAAGAATTTTTTTGAAAAGTGTAGTGTTACATTTGTACAACCAGAACTTGTAAATTGATATTTGGAATGAGTAAAATAGTTAATCATAGTCGATTCTGTTAATAGTATGTTATGAAATTTTGGAATAAGATACGTTTAACACAATATTTTGCTCTGTTTCTGGTTATTTCAGCTCATCGCGGAGAAGGTCACACATGCCCTTGCCAGTGGACTGAAGGTTGTTGCCTGCATTGGAGAGAAGCTGGAAGAGAGAGAGGCCGGCCAGACAAATGAAGTCGTCTTCCGTCAGATGAAGTTCCTTGCTGGTGAGTGCTATTAACCCCTACCCTGACACTATGCATAGAGCTCAATGAACCCCCATTTTGCCCAGCTCCGCAAATTGTCCCTGTTCCAGGTTTGGAGGCCTTTTCCATCACACCCTATTTTTAACCCCCCCCCCCCCCCCCCCCAAAAAAAAAAAAGGTCCAATGTATCCGTTGTGTACAAAGAGGCTTAATGAAGAGCAAAAATGGCATTCTATGTTACAATGCAATATTTGAATAACATTTTTTGTTTTATTTCATTGAAATATTATTTTATTTTATTTAACCTTATATTTGATAATGGGTGTAATCACGGACTGGAGCAATGTAGTAGTTGCATACGAGCCGGTGATTGGTACCGGTAAAACCACTGATCTGCTGGGCAGCAAACTCTTGAGTACTTAAAGTCTGAAAACAAGTAAAAATGAAAAATAAGATTTTAAATATGATAAATATGACTTGATATTTTTATATTGTTCCATAACAGGTGTGATCACGGACTGGAGCAACGTGGTAGTTGCTTACGAGCCGGTCTGGGCCATCGGAACGGGTAAGGTTGCCACCCCTCAGCAGGCACAAGAGGTCCATCTAAACCTTCGCACCTGGCTCACGGAGAACGTCAGCGCTTCTGTCTCTGCCAACACCAGGATCGTCTATGGAGGTAAGATAACATTTTGTATTTTAAATTACATTTTTGCTAAATTTTCAATGAATTTTATTTTGAATTGTATATACATGTAGTAACACCAATTAGTGTAGTTTTGATGTATCCTGTCTGGGTCCCCTGCAAAATAGCATGTTCCTTTTTGTTTTACATTGTGACTCGGCTCCGAGTCACGACCGAGTCATGACCATCAAAAGCATTCTCAAGTCCGGACTCGAGATGGTCTCGTGACTTGGAGTCGAGCAATTAGATTTCTCTAATTCTAGTGGCCTGAGACTCAAATCATGTGGCCTGAGACTCGTATCAGGTGGCCTGAGACTCGTATCAGGTGGCCTGAGACTCGTATCAGGTGGCCTGAGACTCGTATCAGGTGGCCTGAGACTCGTATCAGGTGGCCTGAGACTCGTATCAGGTGGCCTGAGACTCGTATCAGGTGGCCTGAGACACGTATCAGGTGGCCTGAGACTCGTATCAGGTGGCCTGAGACTCGTATCAGGTAGCCCAAAACAACAAAATGTATAAAAAGTCTGTTATATTTGTTTTCCCATTTGGGCAAGTAGAATTCGGCATGAATAAAATGTTGGTGACTCGGAGCTAATTTTTAGTTGCTGTGGGCCTGTGCGTATTTCGCTATTTTCACTTTAGTCTTATGTCACAAATTTTATTAAAAAGTCCCAACTTCTTTCCTCCTTGCCCGTCCAGGTTCTGTGAATGCAGCCAACTGCCGGGATATAGGCCAGCAACCAGACGTGGATGGCTTCCTTGTCGGCGGCGCTTCCCTCAAACCGGAATTCTCTGAAATCATCGCAGCTGGGAGTGCATAGATGATGCACCTGCACTCGTACCCCTCACCCACCCACCACCCCCATCCCATTTTAACCAGAGATGCCAACCCTCCCTGATTTTCAGGGAGGCACCCTGAATTTCCTTTTTCATACGTCACACTACATAAATGTCAAGGCCTCCCTGATTTTTTGAAAGATTATTCCCATAATGCTGTATGCAATTGATAAGAAGCTCCCTGATTTCTGAATTAATTCTTCCAGAAAGCTTAACCCTAACCAGGCCGGGTTATTTTGGCTATGCTATAGCCGGGGGGGGGGGGGTGGATTCCACCCCCCCCTGAGATCTCGGTCGCCGAACGCGCGGCCGCCACAAAATTTGGCACACAGATAGATTGCGACATAATCTACAAGATTGCATTGTTAGTTTTTTGAAGAAAAAAAAAAATCAATTTCGAATTAATTATGCAAATTTATGCAAAAATCCCCTTTTTGTCAATAAATCACTAAATATGGCTCAGAATATGCTAAATTTGTGCATAAATATTCTTTATGACCTAATTATCAGGTTTTCAACATTAAAAATTGCGACAGCCAAAAAATTCCTTATGTATTTCTTTGTTTTTTGAATTTCTTATGTATTTCTTTGTTTTTTTACTTTTGTTTTTTATCATTTTTTTTGATGGAATAAATTATTAACCATTATTCAACAACTTTTAGCCCAAAATTAAATGACTGCAACGATTAGAATGAAAAATAATGAAGGTTTTGTCTATTATAGGAAAAAATCAATTTCCATAGGATTTGTACACAAATCACAAAATTTGGCGATTTTCGGGCCGACGCTCACGTACAAAAGGTCACGTGACTTTAGAACCGTATACCTGGTTGTCGCAAATTTGGTCTCAAAAGTTGCGCAAGACTTCAATGAAAAAACTCATGAAGTCGCGCGGCAATACCTGCGCGCGTTGCGGAATTATCGCGCGAAAAGTCGAGGGGGGGGTGGAATCCACCCCCCCCCCGGCCTGGTTAGGGTTAATGTAAAGGTTGGTATCTCTGATGTTACCCTATTTTCAACTCATCCCACCCCTCTGTGTATAGAAATAGTGCGCACAAACTTTTACCTAGTGTGTTTTTCTTAGTGATTGGTAATTTATATCTGAAATAGAGAATTGAATGATACCCCTTATTATTACCCCTTAATTATGTTGTACTACACGTACTTCTACTACTACTCAGTGGACACGTCCGAGAATGATTAGACTAAAAACAAGATCAGCGCCATGAATTTGTCTCCACAATTAGTGTCTGAAGTCTCTTTAATTATATTGGATCTTTTTGATTTAGGATTCAATCAATTTATTAAATACAATTTACTGTCCACATTTTAAAGCAAAGATGTATGATAAGGCATAAATGTCTTGGTGTTTGGGAAAACTGTTATAATGCGCTTGATATGCTTGTGTTGTAGGGATGTTAATTGAAATAGTGTGCAAAAAATGTTAACGAGCGTGTCTCCTAAATGAGGGGAAATGGGGTCAATGGTTAGTTTATGGAAAATGTAGTACTTAACATATCTCATCAATGTACTGATGTCACCAAAGTATTATTTGTGGTAAGCATAAATTACTTACTAACCTGTCCAGGGGCCTGTAACATAAAGATTCTCGATTAATTGTATGATTGATCAATCGATCGTACGATCAATTATTTGGTAGTACGATCGATCGTATGATCAATTAATCAACCGTACGATCAATTGATTGATCGTACGATTAATCGTGAATCTTTATGTTACGGGGCCCTGCACTCATAATGTGCCATCCATCTAGTTGCACTATTCCATTTCGGAAAACAAAATCTTCAGCCAATGTTTTTTTTTTCTTTCCAATGATGCATAAAAAATCCTTGCCATTTCTAAATTGTTCCTTTCAGATCCATGTAGAAGTTTGTGTAAGATTTAAACCCTTTGGTATGTTAGAATGTCTTTATATACCAATGCTAGAAATTGAGCAAGTACTAATTCAAGCCCTGCTTTTACTATTGTTTGGTGTCATGATTTACGGAAGTGTTTGATATGTGTAACTGCATGCATTCTTTTTCAAAGTACTGTTTAGATATAAACAATATAAACAATGTGGAAGTCAACATGTTGCATTTTTACAAGCAAGACTTGCAAAGAATTGAGATACTGTAGTTTAAACAATTCTGCACACATTTTATATTTCAAAAATATACAATGATTAAATACATCTTTCAAGGCACGACAAACCCTCTTGCCCATGTGCCTGAGACAAGTTACAAATCTTGATCAGACAAGCATTTATATTTGAAAAGTGAATTAAAATATTGTGTCATAAATATCACTTTATGCTTTTTTTTCTTTCTTTTTTTTTGGGGGGGGGGGGTGGGGTTGGTGCCAAATTTACACTTTTCTATGATGGTATTTTATGTTTCAAACATGAAATAAATAATTGAATAAACATATCATAATTAAATTAATTGGTATGCATTGTATAAACTGCCCTCAATTTGCTGAAACATTTGTATAATTTTATACAGTGAAAGTTAAAAATTGGGAACTTGAAGTTTACTCTCTCATGGAGATAAAATCATTTTGCTTTTTGTTGTGTTTTTTAATATTATTAATTTATATATTTTCTCTTGTAACTCGGAGAGCCTCAGTGACTGTGGATTTGCAATGTTTTGTTTCTTTCGTCTGAAAATATATAATCTTTGAAATTGATCATGGAAGATATAATGTTGTTGAGTAGTTTCTTTGTCAATCTTATAATGAAACTTGTTTTGCTTTTGTTAAGGTATGAGGCAAATGTAATACAGTGGAACTCCATTATAAAGATCTCCAGGCTGTGTTATGTACAGATATATGATTAAGGCAATCTATTTATTTGTACAATAATTGTACAATTAATCATACAATTGATTAATTGATTGTACAATTAATTGTATGATCGATCGATTAGTCGTACAATTAATTGTGAATGTATGTTTCAGGGCCCTGATATAACAAAAACCAATTATAACAAGGTAATTTTGGTGGTCACAGCTTATGATATTTATACCTTTGTGTTTTTGTTTACCCTGATATTAGAAGACTTTAAACCATCGGTCCCGTGTATGGGAGAACCAATCCTCATGCACGCTAAAGAACACATCTCATTTTTTCGTAAAGAGCAGGGAGAAATCCCGGTGGGTGTTTACACATTTAAATAATAGTGCGGGAATAGGTAAATTTTTTTGACCCCTCGTGGTCCAGCTCAGTAAATACTTTGTGTAGTTTGAAAAATTGTTATTTGGGCATTAATGCCTTACTTGAGAAATAGCTTTACTCTATTTGGGGTATAAGCTTACCTGTATGACACTATATGACACACTAGTGTTGCGGTGTCGTTAAAATTATTACCAAACCAAACCAAACCAAACCCTGATATTAGAAGATACTGATATTTCATGGTCCTGATATCCTCATTATAATGAGGTTCCAGTGTATAACAAGATACATGTGCCCCATTGCAGAAAGAGATACACTGATTGTAAGTTACAATAAATTGTAAGTCGGCAGATTTGTGCATTCTGAACACATGATCTGACTTACAATTAATTGTAACTTGCAATCGATTGTATCTCTTTCTGCAATGGGGCCCATGGTATAACAAGGTAATTTTCATGGTTCAAGGTACTGGTGAACACAAGGTTTCACTGGAAGAGAAACGGGTGCAAAGAAGGCGGTGAGGGCCGGGGAGGGGCAGAAGAAGGCAGAGTGGGGGAGGGGGAGGGGGGGGGGGGCAGAAGAAGAGATATTTAGTGCAATAGGAGTAGTATGGAGAACACAGAGAAATACGGGCAGAGTTTTAGTGGGAGTGAGTGAGAGAGAGGGGTGAGAGGGGACAGGGGTCCTCGTTATAATGAGGTTCCACTGTAAGAGATTGGTAGGAAGGAGAGAGAGAGAGAGAGAGACGAAAGAAGAGAGATCTAGTGCAAGTGGAGAACACAGGGAATGTAGATCGAGTTACAGTGGGAGTAAGTGAGAGAGAGGAAAGGGGGAGATACGAAGATGATTTTATAGGGAAAGAGGGGGTTGGGTGCATGGTTGTAAATGCCCAGTCACATATCACCGGATAGCGTAAACGGATGCCCGACAGAGAGAACAATTTGCAATCCGTTCGTCTCCGTTCGAATGCGTTTCTCGTCCGTTCCTTGTCAGGCGATGTACGTTGTTGTATCCGAATGCAGAATGTTCAGTGCATGAAGCATGAAGCGATTTCTTATAACGTCTATTCGTCGGGCATCCGTTTACAACTTTACGCTATCCGGTGGTATGTGACCGGGCCTTTAGGAAGATGAGACGAGGTGATGAGGTGAGACGAGAAAAAGGGAGATGGGCTGATTTTAGGGAAATGGGGAAGTACAGCGCCATAGTCGAGAGCCGGAGTAACAGGGATAAGGGTCCATGCAGCTAGGGATAATTGGCAATGACGTCATTGGGATGGTTTAAAATCCTATTTTTGTCCGCACTCTGGCCTTCGGACACACACATACACCCTTAAACACAAACATACAGACAAACAAACCGACAGACGAACAAACACTCAAACAAATACTGCACACTCCTTGAAGAGAAGATTGGTATTCACAAAGGGGGTTTATATAAACCAATAAACCATGCTATAAAACTATAGAGTACCATTTGCATTGATGCAGACAGACTGTCCACGTCTTACTTGTTAACAATGTTGAAGATGCACATTTTGCTTATGACACCAAAATAAATGTCAGTGTTCCCAAACAGTGAATTTCATCTGCAGGGTACCGCTGGTTAGCAAATAAGGGCCAACGGCCGTATTTAGAGCGACAACATGTGATTTGCGCGGTTTACTAGTCTACAAGCAACATTTCATATAATTATGTTAAACATGTTAACATAAACCTCCTTTGTGAATTCCAGCGAGAGAGATTGATTGAGAGTTTGATTCCCGGCGGTGTCACAAGTACGAATGATTATTCTGAATTTCTCGAAAAAGGGGACGGGGTAATTTTTGCTTGTGTTCGCGAAAATGGACAAAATTTAATATTTCATGACTGTTTATTCGCGGAGATGAGGGAAAGGCATAATTACATGACAATTGTCACGAAATGTAAAGATAGTTTTGTGCGGTGTGTGTATGATCGAAGGGCCACACAAACACATAGTTTCTTCTTGTACTTGGAGTCTTTTTAAAGGATTTTTTTCGTAAATATGTACTCGATCGACATGCAAACATTAGAGTTACCTTTGTGTGCAAATTGGTACTTCTTCTGTTTTTAGTTTAAAAAGGAGGAAGTATAATAGTGACCGGCTATGTTTTGAGGAAATGGGCATAATTATGTGTGTAAAGCACTTATGATTGTACAATTGAAACAATCATATCTTCGCCAATAATTATTGACAAACAATTTGTTAGAACAAAGCATCAAATGAAAGCTTGCGATGAGGCCTTTCTGATGGTATGACAAATCTACGTTTTGATTTTTACCTACAAGTGTGGCGTTTTGCTGTAGCCGGTCATTATTTTGCTGAAAATGTACTGCCGCAAAAAGGTGAGTTTCACTTTGAGAACGAGAACGATCATGAGTTACACCTTTGAATGTGAAGTGACGGGGCCAGGGGGGTGACTGTGAGCAAGAGAGACTACAAGTACAAGTCCACACGGACACACAAATTAATAATTCACAAGACGATTCATAAAAGAAAAACACTCTTACTGAAAATACATGTTATGCATGAATATCAATCATATCATTCACATCGACAAAAGGATTCTAAAAAGCCCGATAGTTCGTATTTTTACCTAAAAAACACGGTATTGATATTAACATCAGTACATAATGAAAAGTGTGGTTTATTCCTGCATTATTCAACACTCAATGCTAAACACCGTTATACTTCACATGAAAATGGGGGATCCCTATGTAAAAGTCACAGGAAAAGTCTCAAATACTAGAAACACTGGTAACGTGAATTATGTGTCCCCATATAATGGTATTAATGAAATCAATGATACATGATGTTTTCAACTTATTAGCAGATGCTGAATCAAGGTCAACAGAAAAAAGGAAGCATATCATAAAAGAGAGAAGGGGGATTCCCGTGCATGTCTCGATATGCATGCATTTATAGGGTCTTAATTCAGTATCCCCTCCCAACACACACACACACACACACACACACACACACACACACACACACACACACACACACACACACACACACACACACACACACACACACCTGATCTACAATCCGAGGACCACCTTTCACGTGCATATTCTATCAGTAGTCCCGGGTCCAATTATGAACCTGTGGTACACCTTCCTTCATCACCATCACTTATCGTCCATCACCATCATCATCCTCATTTATCATGACCATCCATCACCAATATCAGTGCCGTCCATGATCACGCTCCATGCATGGCCATTTACCGCCACAGATGGCGTTATTCCACCAAGGGCACCGGAAAATTCCAAACTATGAATGCGTCTTTCTCAATAGGGTGCCGTCAAAACACACAAAAAAGAAAACACACATAATTTCCGGCACTTTAGTATTAATAGCTAATAATGAATAGCGCCATCTATAGATCACTTTGCACCACTAACCCTAGGTAAAAAATGTGGGGACCGGGATTTCGGTCCCGACTCTTAAAATGTCCCGATATTATTGTGTGTTTTCATGCAGTAGTCCCGACTCTGTGGTGTAGGTGTGTACACACACACACACACACACACACACACACACACACCACACGAAACCACTGACCTCTACTAATGGACGGGCGGTCATGGCTCAGTAATTGAGGCCGCGGGCTGCGGGCGCGCGCCATGTTGGGACCATCAACCCGTAACAGCGGATAATACACTAACGTGGTAGTGGCAGGCGTAGCTACGGGGGGGCACGGGGGGGGGGGGGCACGTGCCCCCCCAATCGTTTGGCAAAAAAAAAAAAAAAAAATGACGACCCGACATGAAGCCAAATGTGTCTACAATGTATATCATTCATTATTATCACGTTTTATTTAATGTGTGATAATAATCATTATCAACGATAATAACCAAGAACATAACAGTCGTTCCCTAGTAGGCTACTAGCAATAGCGCACCTATATCAGTTTGAAGAATCCTTCCAATATAGCGCCTTATGCAAATTTTCAGTCCCGTGCGCGAGGATCGACGCTCACCGCATTTCAGAAGACATAGAGCGCGTATAGGCCTAACAAACTTCCTAGCATGGTAAATCGTTTATCATACAGGGCCCTTTTAGGATCTTGAATCTGCCTCCCGCTTTTATAGATAATTTTGACGCCTTCATGCAGGCTATAAAGGCGCATAGCTGCACTACGTATTCCTAAATGTCTAGGTAAAGACAAACTTCTTTTACTAATTTCTTCACTCCAAATGCACCCGTTCCATTAATTCATGATGCATAATCTAGGCATATTGTTGATGATCATGATTGAAGGAGCACCAGTCATCTTCTCCAGAGTCGATATCTGCATCAGTTGAGCATAGGCCTACTGAAACTAATTCAAGGGACCCGAGCATAGCTGTGTTTTTTTAGTTTGAAAAGGACTGTAAATCTTAATTTTTGCCGCGCGCTTCGCGCGCATATTCTGAAATACTGATATATACGAAATGTATTAGACCCTCATCTATCATGTCTATAGCACACCATCGGAAAATAAAATAATTTGAAATAATATATCTTTTAGTAAATTCGGTCCATATGCGCTGAATGCAAATAAAATTGGAATATTATGTCCCCCACATTAGAAAGGGGAGGAGATTGTCCCCCTCCTTTGTCATTAAGTATGTTTGGTTCCATACTTATATACTTTATATTACGTGAAATTTCTGTCTTAGGTGTGCACCAAATCGCACAATTTCAGGCCCCAAAATACGAAAGCTCCCTACTGTGGGAGGGGGACACCCCCTCCCACACCCTCCCCCAATCGGTCGCTTCGCTTCCTCGCAATGTCTCCCCTCCACTTTTGCTTAGTTCCATTGGAGCTCAATGCCCTAGACTATATCGATGGCTCTATATATACAGGATCACGTGGATCCATCTCACGGGCTTAATCTTTTCTCGCTATTACCGTTTTAAAATACGTAACGAGTAGATTCACTATTATATACCATTTTAACACCCATGATTAAGACAATGATAAAGACAATAATGACCATACTTCTACAGTGATATTTTAAACACCAGTTTCAAAAATTTCAAAAAATTGGGAGGGGGTGAACCCCCTCCCACACCCTCCCCCAAATAAATGTAGACAAGCATACGGCGTGAGAGTATTTGAGTCTGGTGTATGTGTACACGTAGGTTTGATTGTGTGTGTATACTTTATCATGAGGGAAATGATTTCTTTAATTCAGTATTATCAAATTTCCTTCCAAGGTATGCACCAAATTGCATTATTTCAAGTACAAATTTGCAAAAGCTCCCTACCGTGGGAGGGGGGACACCCCCCTCCCACACCCTCCCCCCCCCCCCCCCCCTCGGGCGCTACGCTCCCTCGCAGCTGTGCCCCCCCAATCACTTGACCCTCGCTACGCCACTGGGTAGTGCATTATGCTTGCTACGGAGTTGTTGCTCACCATGGCATTTTTATATCCCTTTATCCCCCCAGGAATGAAATATGATCATATGTGAAGTAAATAGTCTTAGTGATTGAATACTAGCATGATTAATTAAAATTATCCAGCGTATTGAATCACAGCTCAATCAATGATAATTCGCCATTTGTTATGATGCTTACACGGTAACGTAAGGTTTATGCGCGCCGGCGTTGTCCGGAGAGATTCCCTCGGATTCCCGCTATTGACCCGATCTTATAAATATTACTCGCCCCTATAGTTTATCTCTTATTTTCCCCTTGTTTTTAACTCAAGATTTTGTTCCCCATGTAAAGAAAGAACTTTTCTGCTGTTTTCATTAATGTATTTAATTGTACCATGCGTTCATGCATCACTTTACTATACCATAATGGCACGTCATCATCCTCGTATATCAAAATATCATAAAAAGAAAGCCAATCTTTGTTTTCTTTCCTTTTCAATTTATTTGGTAACATGTTTTCCGCGTTCTTCCTGAGATTACTATTTCAAAGGGCATGCTTTGTGAGTTATGGTTCATAATGTTACTTTTATGGTTTGTTTTAAATCATTATGACATCGATCAGGGATCGATCATGAAGGTTATAAAACACTTCTCAAGAAATTCGAAGTTCGACCATATGCAACCTCTATTTATTAGATGTTATAAAACAGTAAATACTTTACATTAATTGGAGAGACATGTTGTCGTTGGTGTTGTTGCTGTTGTTTTGTGTTTATTGCCGTTCTTCATTCATTTTGAGCCAATCTGTTTTTGTTTTCTTCCTTCTTTTCTCTTGTTTCAACTCAAATTAATTGCTCCTCAGTTTTAAAAATACATTATGTATCTTTCTATATGCCCATGTTATACACATACCAATATTTCCCATCCGTAAACGATGCAATATAAATTAGATTACAATTGTAATATTATTCAAATTACAATGGTAGGCCTATGTACGACTGAGTTACATTATTTTGAATATTTTCCAAGGAAGATGCAAAGTCCTCCCATCTTTGTTGCCATTTAACATAATACTTTTGTTTAGTCATACTATTCATTTCACTTTATTACAAATCTCCTTTTTTCCCCCAAGCCATGTTTTGCTTCTCTATCAACCATTTCATTGCATTAATTCCACAATGACTCGGTATCCCCTCAAAATCCAATGATTCCTTGTAAATTCAAGTGCATAATACCAATATTTCATATACAAATGTATCTTCTTTCATTATTTCACTTTTTTATGGGCTGTAATTAACTTAATGAGTCACTTTTTTGACAGAAAACCCTAGCCTTAGTATAGGCTTTATGATTTCAAACATACATTTTCAAACCCCAATCACTTATTCAATTATATCAAAAATACATTTTCAAGTTTACAATCATATTTTTGTCATCTATTTGCCTGCCCGTATCTAAAACTTATCGATTTCACTTGTTTTATTTCAATATTTAAACAAATCTATCAGTACAGTACACTATTTATAATAAATGTAGCAACCTAATATATATGTGAATATAAGAGGTAAACTATAATCTTTTAATCTTGACACAAAACATAACACATGGGACTGTAGGCGGCCCAATGACTGCAAACAACTCGCCTATGAAACGTGATTTCAGCCTTTTTTATGTCATTATCATTTCGATTTGTACAGCCAAATGCCATGTAATGTGCCTTCCCTAATCAGAATACAATCAACACTTTTTTTTTATCTAACGAGAACAATTGGTAAAATTAATCTGGAAAATGTTTACAAATGTTACACACTATCAACAGCGGGTTATCGACGGTCCATGATGATGGTCCCAATATGGCCGCCGTGCGCGCGCGGCGGCCTCATTTTTGAATGGCCAATCAACGTACAGCCGCCCGTCCATTAGTAGAGGTCAGTGCACGAAACTAGTACTGTACATACAGGAGCATACTGAAAAGGACTTGACCTATTATTGTCCTACACTGTATAGGAATATTACTCACGTGGCGTTTGTAGTCTTAAATAGTTGCTGGTATATTTCTGATATATTATAATAAAAAAACATCTTTGCTGGTAGCATAGTTGTGATCAATTATTTCTGAAATATAATTAGCATGTTCCCTATAATTTGCAATTTTGATAGAGACATGCGAGACACACCGGGTCCAGGTTCCCGTATAGGTAATTATGGGTCAATCATTTCTGTAAGTTTTAGTGATAGTTCAGTTTTGGTAAGGCTGAGCTTTAGTAACCAAAACTGCACAATAACATTACAAACTAATAGTTATAACTCCGCCATGCTCGAAAGGTATAGAAAATTACAAACGACTAATTGTAAAAGCCTGTTATCATTCAAAAAGAGCCATTAAAACACAAGAGGGCGCTCTCTAAAAAAATACTGGTTTCAACCATTTTTCATACAAAATTATACATTGTGATGTTTTGTTGAAATGATGATTAAATAGAGAGATCATCAACAACTATAGGTTTTCCCGGCCAATTTCGTCAAAATAGCACTCAAATGTTCATTAACAGCACGCAATTTAGAACGAAATTGAATGAAGATCAGGATCGTGTTTCAATTAGCAAATAATTTCATTCAATTTTATTTTTGGACCGTGTGATTGCCAACTTTTGTCAAACCGAATTGAAATAACACCATTCAACTATAGCAACTCAGGTGAAGAGCATTCGATTTCGTCCTCAAAGATAAAATGTAGGCGTTCATACATTCTATTTCGTCTACGGTCTAACATCTTTGAAATGTGTGCAATCCTTTTCATTAATTTCTTTAGTTGTATTGTTTTCCTATAAAGCTACTCGCTCGTTTCGTACAAATGAGAGTGTAGCTTTATAGGAATATGCCTATACAATTCCATTTATTTTTTTATTAGCAGTGTCTATCTCAAAAAGAAAGATTAAGATAACTCTTTAAAAAACAGAATAAAGACAAATATAGATAAAGAAATGACCCAAGCACTGTGTGAAAAATGGAAATGAAATGAAACGTGAAACAAGTGTATGACGTAACATAACATTACAATTACCAGTTAAATGTGAAAATGTGAACATTAATTAGCAGTGTGTATCGGAAAACAAAGATTAAAATAAGTCTTTAAAAAAACCAGAATAAAGACAAATATGACCTAAAAACGGGGTGGTGGAATTGGGGAGTGATGGAATAATGGGAAATAGGGAAGTAAATTGCCCCCCCCCCCCCCCTCCTCCGCCTTCATAATGCGTCATACTGTATAATAGTTCTGATCGTTCTTATTTGAATGCTAGATGTGCAAAGAAGCACGCCTGAAAACGAAATAGAAAACCCGAATCGGTCCGAAATCTAAGGTCAAGCAAACTGGCACGAATTTGAATGACGGATGTGTATTGCCAAATTGTTTGACATTCTGACCAATTTGAATACGTTGTCGTTGTAAACTGAATGCAATTTGACGAAGAAAACCTATATTTAAAAACCTCTTTTGAACATTTTTGGAAAAGTGTAAGCAATTTTGTAATTTTTTTTATAAATCATCGAATAAGTCTGGGCCCTAGATTTGTTCCGATCGGATATATTTATTGATATTTCAGCCGTTTCTGAACCGATTTTGATAAAATAAAGTTTATTCTGCCATTAAAATTGAATGCTTTTTTTTCAAATTTTACACTCAGTTTTTCATTATCTTGCAAAAAAAATTTTTTTCGTGCAGCGCCCTCTATGTATACCAAACTGAACTACCCCTTTAACTTGAGCGTATCTTTTCACACATTGAACAAAAAAGAAAAAATGCTATATTCATGATATTTGCGGGGGATAGTCACAAGTTTGGCGGTACACGCTTGGGGACGCATGACTGTGATCGTGAACTTTACCGACCGAGACCAATTTCAATGACAGGGTTTTGTTTTCTTTTTTTCTAACGATGCGCTCGAGCCCTCCGAGCAGTTATTAGCCTACAATGCAATTATTATATTATTCAGAAGGAAATGCGTCAGCGGCGTAGCGCGGTCGCACTGATTGGAGGGGGATGGGGGGGGGGGGGGGGGGAGGGCACTTGAATTTGTGAATTATTGTAGGCACACGTATCTTTGTATTTATGTATTTTCCAATCATTATATTATTCAGAAGGAAATGCGTCATTGGTATACGTTTATAGCGTGGTCTGAATGATTTTTGTGTTTTGTTTTATTGGTGGGGGGGGGGGGGGGGGGGGCACACGACAATTATGGGAGGACAACCTCTTTATATTCCTTTATTTCAAAAAGAATATTTGTTCCCCAATGTTTGATATTGTTTTTGCCAAATGTTGGGGATGCGCCCCTGAAAATAGGCGTAGTGGCGTAACGTGTTCGGACTGGGGCTCATGATTATTTGTAATTGTAATTTTTTATTTTATTTATTTATTTATTTTTTTGGGGGGGGGGGGGGCGCACATGGCCCCCATGTCCCCCTCCCATAGCTACGCCACTGAAATTCGTGTACACATGTACCATCAGTGTATACGGAAGAACTCCGTGAATAATGGACGGTTATATGCAACGATGCAGGTGGGATGTTGTATTGTTGGTCGTCAGCAGATCCATTATTGTACGAATTGTTCATATTTGTGCATGCTCTATATTTTATCAGCGGTAGTATTAGTACTGTATGAATTTTCAGGGCGCATTGTGTATATTTAATACTGGCAAATAATCAGCCAGTTCTCATTGGAAATTACATCGAAATGCGGCCTGCGTCTGCGTCTACATGTAATGTGCTCGTTAAAGTGTCATCCGCTATTCAGTTACTGGGACGTTTAGAGAGTATGGAGAGATGAGACTTGTAGTTCATGCTATGCATGAAATACTGTTTATTACATGATCACTGATGTTGTGTTATCGATGGATGGAGTATAGCCTATATTCTATAGCATGGACCAACATTTCAGAGTGTCGTGGTATGTATCGTTCTACTTATTACTATTATCTACTGCCTATCTACTGCTTTCTATTACAATGCTGATGACATATCACGACTATAATGACACGCCGGGGAAATCCGATACGACTAATTGGTATAAAATGCTACATTTGTAACCGTCGTGTAGCCAGTCAGTGATACTGCCTGATCATGCATAAACCCCGCATAAACAGCTATTGTTTCACTTTCATTATGTACGAATGGATTGTAGTAACAGTACAGTAAAGAACAGAGTGTCATATAATCATGATAATGATAGCGTTCTTCAACTGTATATGGCATTTCTCCAGAGTATTAGTATGGTGTATCATGTTTGAAACTGGCGCTCTATATTATACTGTAGTTGAATATCAAAGTGACCCGCCTCCTCAGGTTCGCATAACTGCAGAGTATAACTGCCCAAGACTCACATTATAAAGACGTGGTAGAAAATAATTGTTACATCCTACACAATATTATCATTAATGATCGTTGAAAGCACAGAAGGATTATTGAATTTACCGGTAAAGAACTGGCAATGTCCTGTTCATAAATCGGCTCATATTTTCCCGGCTCATTTTTTAAATATTTGAATACAATGGAAAAGGAAACACCAACGATCGTGTAACTGGTGAGATATTACTATCATAACAAGTCCCTTAAATACTTGTCTATTTCCTCTCATTTATCAGTCGCAATTTCACAGTAGGCTAATGTCCAAATGCGAACCTTTATAGCAGGTCCCTTATTGAGGTAAAAACAACAAGTGTTTTTATTATTCATGTATGATTGTAGTTTGTGTATAGTAGGTTTATGACACGGTTGCAGTAAAGTTCAAATTTAAGTTTATCCATGATTTAGGAAATCTGTTTCGTTACATTACATGCTATTTACGAGGGGAAAAAAGTATATGGAAATAAACAAAAATCGACAACTACACATGAGTCATGGAAAACCTACCCCTCTCTTTGCTCCCCCCCCCCCCACCCCCCCCCCCCCCCCCCCCCGCCAGTGGACTAGCGTGATCGGGCTGATTAGGGGGGAATGATCGGGGATACCTGTCTTGATGTAATTTTCTTTATATTTGCACAGATTTTTCGCTTATGCTTTCTTTCTTTTTTCTACTTTTGTTTCTTCTTTTTGTACGGTTTTGGAAAATTATTACGTGCCCCCCCCCCCCTCCCCGAGCTACGCCACTGCCCCCCCCCCCCCCCGATAGGACCAATCTGACTATGCCATTCTAGGACATTCTATACTTATAGTTTCTGTAGTAATTCTGTACATTGTGAGTTTACCAAACATATATTATCCGATGTTTCAGGGTATATTGTGATCATGTGATATTAATATCTGAATCACCACGCGCAGCCACTAAAGCGATCTTCCGGCGGGGGCTAAATGAATCCCCAGGCCCAGTGGCGAAGCTACGGGAGGGGGAGGGGGCGGGGCACACGTGCCCCCCCCCCCCCCGATTAACTCGTTCCCTTCGAGATTTAGAAATCTCCATAGACTTTGTACACAACCGAACCGGTTCCCGTAGTCAAAAGGTTAATTTGACACGAACAATAGAATACATAAGGGGTAAATATATGCATACAAATACAGAAATACATAAGGTATAACCTCCCAATATTTTACTTGCCCCAACCCCCCCCCCCCCCCCCCCCCTTTCAATCAGCCCGACCGCGCTACGCCCCTGCCCATGCCAGAGTTAACTCGATCGGCGGCGCGGCATCTGAAAGGAACACCCCCACGTTCATGTACTTTATAAATGCTGCACGCGTCACTATGAAAGGCAGTTAGTGTCAAAATAGTCATGGACTCGACGGTTTGAAAAACTATTTATTGCGTAAAGGTATTATGAAGGAGCTTCATTTTGATTTCGATGTTAACGGCCTTTCATAGAGAGCCGTTACGTACTGTGACTGATAAAACAGGAAAATATCCCACTTCTTAACCGGTGTAGGCTATATCACACACATCGAACCCTCTGACGAAATCGTTTCATTATTGATGCTGTTTTTGTGCATTCGCCATTGGAAACCTGGCTGTAAACATGGTAAAATGAGCTTGAATGTATTTATCGTTCCTAATTTCTAATCCGAGTTGTATGGACTTCGATATGTAGTTGCAGCTGCATGTACCCCGGTAAGAATTACATTTGCAAGTATATTATATTTTCTTTAGTTTTTACAAATCAGTTTATGCATTTATTTTCAGTGAAGCGATGAATGTGATTATTATACGATTATAGCCCGAATTCTATACATGAAACGTTAATGATTGATAATCACTCAATTATAATGTTTCGTATTTTATCTAAAATGTAACCTTGGAAATCGACCAATAGTATAGGTATCAGTCGACGCCTCGACGGACTACGCACTATCTGGTTTAAACAGTATTTGTTTTTGCAGTGTTCAAACATGTTTCCTCTCATTATGATATGTCAGAACTTAGCATATTGTGTGTACTATTGTAGACTGTTACCTCAGTGGTCAGACGAATGAATTGCACAATCTGCCTATAAATCAATTTCTCCTTTATATTTAATTTGCCAAAAATGTAATAATGGGCGGTTGATATTTTGCCGGTTTACAAAATTATTATATCCCGTTATCCTGTATGTACCGCCAAATCGATTTCTTTATATAGAAGAAATAAATTCTTTTCAGAAAAGAAATTAATGACTTGGCATTATATCCTATCTGATGACAATATAATTATAACGAATGGAATTAAAGGCCTATGCGCTGTTATACGTCCTGAATAAAAAAAAAAAAAGATAATGAATGCTGATTACTGATTATGTTTACCATTGCTTTCCTTGAAAACACGGCAGCATGGGCATTTCCCACAATTCAGCTGATTCTGTCACTAATTAACAAGCGTTTTAACCCTTAAAAGGGTAGTACAGTTATGGTATGGCTGAGCTTTATTAACCAAAACCTGCACAATAACATTGCAAACTAATATGTAGTTATAACTCCACCATGCTCGAAAGGTATAGAACATTACAAACGACTAAGTGAAAAGCCTGTTATCATTCACTTCTCGTGCATCTTGTTGTTTGGCTGATGGTATACACACTAATTCAATGGGTTTTGATTGTTCAAATAGTTTCCTAACTATGGAGATATTTAAGATTGAATTTTAAAGCGTCCGAATTCCGAGTCATCGATTTACTCTCTTTTTTTACTGGGTAAACATAATTCCTTTTGAATGGAAATCTCACATTTCTTTCTCAAGAATCTTCCAATTATATTGGTTTATGATTGAAGTCTCAAATATCACTTCTGGGGAGAATATAAAGTTCATGGACACAATATAATACAATAGGCACTCGGACTTATATACAGTCATGTAGATGAATAGGAAATTGAAATATTCATTTAAACTTGTCAGAAAATAGCTCTTAAAGGCAGATTCTTCCGATATTCATGATATTGGAAATTATATAATAATCAATATTTTTGTTTGAAGAAAAGAAAGTCCGATCCTCATATTATTTTCACAATTTGTCTTAATCGACAACTGCTATACTTTGCTTATTATACGTATACAAATGAGATAGAAGAGCGGTGTGGTCTGAACAATATTGATATTATTGTTATGATTGTTACAAGTCATTAGCTTCCCTTTGCATCATCTCATAATAGTACCTATAAAGAGCCAACTATATATTACATAGACCTATATCTGAGGCGCTATAGAGGGGGGATAATTGTAATGATCAACTTTATTATTTGCTGTTGAAATAGGACCGATCCTATGATTTGTTCATGTTTTGACATACTTGATCATAATATATATATATAAAGGTGAGATGGAATAGTGTCACGTTATTCACAATATTGAGAGTATTGCTGAGATTGTTATGACTATACAGGGCGTATCAAAAAAAGCGTTACACTTTTGAAAAATCTGTCAAAATTACATTTCAAAATATTTTGAAGATTTGTTCATGTCGATAGATGCCCAATGGTCTCATCTATCAAGTGCCACTAACAAAGCAAATTTTCATTCACGCTTGGGCGAACACTGACTGTTTTAATATACATTACTAAATGCCTTTACATACGAATATGAGCCTGAAATATTACTACATAATTATAAAGGCTCGAATTCTCTTCGATCGATGGGGTAAAACCCGTCGATGTGAATTCGGGCCATATAGTTATTACAAACGAAGACCTAAACATGACTGTAACAAATTTTCTTCAATACCGTTTCATCAATTCATCACGCGTTGTTTGTCTTTACTCTTCAGTGTATGATTACTAATGGAGTATATATCGTGCGATATATTCAGCCATTAAAATCTGATTTCCACCGGGATATCATTATCCATGCTCAATTAAAGGATCCAGTTACTTTGTTGACACGTGCAAACAGTACGGAATGGCCATGATGGGTGAATATCAACTAGGAAATGATTGTGTGAACATTTCAAGTTTAATGGATGTTATATGGCAGACTAATGGGCGAAAATGCAAAGTGATATTGGCTAACTCATTGTGCTGACTTTTTTACACGGTTATGACTATCCAGTGGATAGTTAACAAAATCCGAACACTTCCATCGTAAATATTTGTTTAAAGAAAGGGAAATTTGAAGCAAAAACAACGGTTCCATGCTTCTATTTTTAATACAAATACTTCAAGGTATGAGCGAACCACTACTGAGATTTATAATGTATTTGTGTGGATTTTGACAAAGTTATACTAGATCCGATCATGTTTCATCTATTCATCACGTTGTGTTTGTCTAACTCATTGATCTTCAGTATATGCATACTAATGGAGTATATCGTGCGATATTCAGCCATCAAAATCTGATTCCCTCGGGATATCATTATCCATGCTCCATTAAGTCATTATCATATTTGAACATTGCAAATTGGCCGTTTCATCATTTATGAATTCAACGCTTTGATTATAACCAGCATGAATAATTCTATAGCAAGATGAAGCACGTCGCATCGCCCTATATACATCCCTGCATTCTGAAAAGATACAATTTGCATTGATTCATTTCTTTTATTTTATTATCACCTCCAGTATCCTATACTATAATTAACCAATGTATACTGTTTAGATGGAACATTACACACCGTCCAATGGTATAGTTTTATGCCTTGACTATATAAGATTTGATGCCGTCGTTTGTACTTTATACCATTCTATTCTATCTATGTGTACTAAATTCATTATTACATTTCTGACTTCCTGTTTGCAATTTATGTCTCCTGATACATTTATTATGATTACTGATATCTTTTTACTTTTGCGTCTGATTTTCCATCAATCTCTAATTTGATCTGAAATAAAAGAGAATCGATATAATTATAAATGATATTAAACTCGTTTACTTTTACTACCGGTATAAACTTGTATGTTACATGTAAACTTACCATTATACAAAACTGTTACAATAACAATTCAAACTGCATGCGTGTCCATTATTACAGCTGATATATTGAATTAAATGTAGTAGTAATATTATAATACATGGATTAAATCAACCGTACAACAGTGGGTGTATTCAAACAATATACTGGATATATCAGTGGGGTAGCAAGGATCAATCCAGACTAGAGGGGGGGGGGGGGGGCAAAAAGGAAAGGAAAACATGGGGGAGCAGCTTTCCCATTGGGCAGGGCCAATTATTGTGCCCCCCCCCCCCAAAAAAAAAAAAAAAAAAAAAAAAAAATGTTGTGTTTCTATGTTTTGTTTATTTTAGGCCCCACAGGGGTGGGTGGGGGTGGGGGTTGGGGGTTCGAAAACGTAATATATTGCCATGTATGAAGAGGGGATACTGTTCCCTATTAATCCCTTATAGCTGAACCCCTGTGACGGTATTCATTGCAATTGGATTAATTCATTAATTTAATAAAAATATATTCTTATGCATGGATTCATTTGGCGGATTATACATTGATGTCAAAATATAGAATATATTATGAATAATATAAACCTTGGCAGTGTTGTCCGAATGTTCAGCAGCTCTTTTATTGTAACGTGAATGTGGACTACAAAGCCATTTAATAAATTAATCATATTATATATAATAATATCATTATAACGACAATGCAGTATTATAAATGGGTGATGCTACGCTATAATACCAAACAAAATGAATAGGTCGGTGAAAATGTCAGAATATGAATGTATTTGAATACCAACTTTAAATTAATCCTAATCAATATAAATGTAAGTTGATGTTCATATGCGTAGCTTAAGGCCATCATTTTTTATGTGAACTTTGAAACTCTTCTGACGAAACGTTATAGCTGTGTAATTATCATTATACGTTTTATGTAGTTCTCATTCACCCCCTCTTATATTTTATAATAATGGACAATAATATCAATCCAAGCAAATTCTTGAAAATCGATAAAAGCTCTAAAATAGTATAGCACCATGACCGGTTGAAGAACAATTTAATGTAGTTGAGCCAGTACGAATAGTTCAGAAAATAATGTATTTATGAGTTCTGTCCCATTTATTTTCACGTTTGATCCCACTGAAGCTTTGCTTTACGCCAAGTAGAATCGGTTAAATTTCGAGACGAATAATATTGCACCAATGAAATACAAGTCATATTAAACTCAACTCTTAAAACATTTGATTGTGAATAATTAAAAAAGTATCAACAAAATTATAGCCACATTGAAGCAAAAGATAGCTGTAAAGTGTAAATGTTATTTGGGTGTGGCCATGTTGCATAATTCACTCTCAATTTCACAATCAACATGATCAATACGCACTCATTGAATTGCAAACAGTTTCTCAGTTTGTACAGGTTTTTGTAACCAAATTGTGGAATCTATTTTTGAAAATATTGATTGATTGTGTGATATTGGGAGTGAATTATGTAACAAGTCCACGCCCAAATAAAATTTACACTTTCACCTATCTTCTTCTTCAATATGGATATAATTATTATAATCCATGCCACACATTTTGAATTATTCACAATGAAAACTGTCAAGAGTTTTATTTAACACCTGGTATAACATGTCTTTATTCATTTATATTTGATTTCTCCATGCCAATAAATATATCAAGATACGGTGTTAGAAAATGGCCCTAAGTCTGAGAAGTTTGTTTCTGTAGTTGATATATCATGACCAAATTATTCAGTATAAGTTGTATTTCTATTCCTGTTTACATTTGATTTCCTCCATGAAAGTGCATATAGCTTCATTAAATCAGAATCGGATAAATATATCAAGACTAGTTTAGTATATTTATAATTGATTTGTTTTTATTCCATATTCTGTTAATTTGTTAACTTATACGATATTACAAAGTAATCAAAGTAATATTACAAACAAAACAGTACAGAATTTACTATCTTGATAAATCAGAATGAACGTTGCGTCTTACCTTTTTAAATAACTAACTAATCATTTTAAATTATGTCTAACATATTGTATGCATGAAACTGACCATAAATGTATATACATAACTCAAAATTAATGAGGAAATTGCAGAAACCCTTTTTTCTTCGTTCATTTTCATTAAATCATTTCAAACAAACAATACAAGTCAAATTAATAATTCATATCAATTTCTCAATTTTCTTTTATATTTCCATTCCCGCGGGACAGAATGCGAGCTTGACTTGATCCTGGAGAATGA